>KZ807377.1:407844-434029 GCA_000696205.2 Oncopeltus fasciatus | reverse complement strand
GAATTCACACACTTTCGAGGCATTTCAGATCAGCACTTAAATTAATTTAAAAATCAACTTCACACGATAATTTCAATAGCAACCACGTGCGTACAATTGACAAACTCGCAAAGGTTATGTTTACTACTTATGAACAGCTGATGAGAGGGGTGTTATGTAAACAAACATGTGTACCAACTGTTGGTGATGAAATATTTCATTTGTTGAAAACTCAATATATATATAATAGAATGATACTATATCTTGAAAACAAGAGCTAATATATAATTTTTATGGTCATTTTCGGTTTTAACACGTGGAAATACATTAAAATAAGCTAATTTCAACCCCGAAACAAAACTTTGTTGTTCAGTGTAATCAATAATTATTGTGCTCACACTTCTAGTTATATACTTTTAGTGGAATATAGTGATCATAGATATGTGATTAAACGCAGTATTTCATACTAATACCGTGACGAAATCAATTCCATCCAGCAATTCCATCCAGCTATCGGTACTATTACATGGTTTTTGGAAAATTTTTCCTCCGTATTTCAGTCCTGCGAGGCAATGATTTGTCTAATACAAATACATATAGCTAATAGATGCTACTAAGACTTGATATATATATATAGTTGTGGTTTTCTATAACGCAATATGAAATAAAGATAGAAAACTCAGTATTTAGGCTTTTGTTTACAATTTATAATCGTAATATCTTCGTTATTAATTAGGTTAGGGAAAATTTTAGATCTGATGATTTGTAAATTTTCCAAATTCCTATATAATTTTAAGAAAAATAACTCTGGTTAGGGGAGAAATGCACGAGCATAAGATAAATAAATAAATGTGTACGATGTGTGAGCGCTTCCCCCACTTCATTCCCGAGGGCTAAAGCAAGTATTACTGGTAATACATTTTGTTTCCTCATTGTTCTCTCCTGCTTTTAAATACAATTTTGTCATTTAGTCTCATTTATGATACAGGTGAAATCTGCTATGATAACATAGCTCCAGCTTGACGGGCTAATTGTGATTACTTTCATCATAAAATATCATATATATTATATGTTTTCAATATTTTTTATGTGTAGTACTAATACTGAAGTTTTTATACATTAATACTAACATTTTCAATTAACTTGTTATTTGAATATACGGTCGATACACATAAATGAGTATATATACTAAATTTATGTGCAATTTGGAAAACTAAATTATAAAAATCAAATTTATAAGTTCCAACTTAAGTTTATAAAACATTAGATCACATACAATACATATAATGTAGAATTTTAAAGCAAGGAACATGAGACTTGCCAAAAATATATCTCAAAGAAATCATCTGTCATATAGAGTGTTCCTAATGAGTTATACATTGCTAATAATTTCGCTCATAGAATGGATTTTCTTATATAATAGGGAGGGAGTCTATTACATAATACAGTATCTACCTGTTCTTATACAATACTTATTGTAAATCCAGATGCAATATTTCACCATTAACTGAAATTTCTGATAATTTGCATTCTTAAAAATATTAAATAATTAAATATTAAACATAATAACATATGAAATGTTTCATGAAAATACAAAGGGTATTTTTCATTGGTCGCTCTACTATTATCTGTAGAAACGGATCCGTATCAATTTATTTATCAAATGATTTACTGACAGTAGTTTACTGGTTACACTAAATTAATTTCTGTTGAAAAAGACAACATGATGTCGAAACTGTTCTTAAAATCTATCCGCGTTCTGATTATAATTTTTCATCCTTTAAAAACAGATGAAAGTATTAATAATTAGTTTTAAGAAATATGATAGAGGAAATATTTTTAAAAAAATAAGGAAATAACTGGTTTATCTCGTTTGACTATATTAAGAATCAACTATCATTAAATACTGAATGCAATACTGTTTACTGGATTTTACCAGATAAATTGGGAAATGGTATATATACTTAAATTATATAATAAAAATAACGAAATAGAATAGTACCGTACGAGTAAAATATAGATAACAGAGAGGATAAAACTTTGATGAAAAATCATGTATTTAAATACAAACATGCCATTGATTAAGAAAATGTAATAATTATAAAAAAGAAGAAAAACTTCATTCATACTATAAAAAAAAGAAGATAAATATAAGATAAGTTTACATATTTTTAACTTATGTTTTGCTTAAATAAAAGCAAACTTTTAAAATAATAAGTAAATATGTCAGTATCGATTATAACTGAAATAATAGTGCTTTAAAAACTGATATTTTAGAAAACCTTGAGTAACCTTCACTTCCAGAGAGTTTTAAAGTTGCCTTCGTGGTAGAGGGTTCTTTTTTTACTTGTGTTTCTCTCATTCTACTCGTGTGACTCATTTTTACCAACAGTATTATTTTAAGCTGGTGAAGAGGTGTCCGCTTCAGACTCAAAACCAAATATGACCTTTTGCCAGTTTTGCATAATAATTGAGGTGAGCAGGGATGAGAGATAAGGTTTGACATCACGATAAAGTATCCATATTGCAGAGAGAGTCCAGCCTGCATGGTGCCCTTGACAAGCACTGAGCTGTCGTCTTGCCTCTCTCCACCTCGTCTCCGGCATCATTACCTGTCCGTCTGACGAACACCACAATGGCCACTTTCGTCATCTTCAGAGTGAACATTATTCCCTGTGCAAATGAGGAATTGCTTACTTCGCATGAATTCCCTCCTCTTATCAGTCTAAACAACGTTCCCAGAGATAGTTTTAAATAAAGTTATTATACAGCTAAAAGGTTATTTTCACTACAAATGAATATAGAACTATCATACCTTCTATTATCCGTCTTCATTGGTTTCTGCAAACCATCTTCTGTTGGCTGTCCGAAGCCAACAGAAGATGGTTTGCAGAAACCAATGAAGATGGATGATAGAAGGAATGCTATTTATTATACAGCGTTTGAATTCATTTCTGCAAACAGTTTGATTAGTTCGTTACAAGCTAGCCGACTATCTACAGCAGGGCAAAGGAAGAACCAATTTCATATTGCTTAAGCCGGATTGTGGATTTTCTCACAAGAACGAAATAACCATCTTCAGGAGCTATTCACTACATATGGTTTCAACAAGTCTAGTATAGACTAGAATAGTTCTTGCTCTGCAGACAGTAGTATGAGCTTAAACGGCCATAACAATATACATTTATTTACATAAAATTAATGTAATATATCATGTCTCCATAGGATAGCTTTGTATAAATATAAATATATTAAAACAAAAAACAGTCCCTATTCAAGCCATAGATGCCCAAGAGAAGCACATGTTAAGTATGTATATATTCACAAGCTACAGCACACTAGAGAAGTAGTGTATCAGCGGTACCCAATTAAAGCTAAGTGTTTCCAGCAGTATACCAGGAATCCTTTAGGTCATTACTAAAACAAGTGCACTAAAAAAACCAAAAAAAAAAAAAAGAACTAACTGGTGTCTATGAGCTTTGAAGCATGGACTTTTGGTTAAGGAGTTGAGTGTTTCAGGTATTGAACCATCTTGCTCCTAGGAAAAATATCAATCGCCTTTATGGCTTATTTATTTTTAGATGGTCGTTGATAATTTTTTACAACCAGATAATTAGAAAGAAAATAAAAGGGGGTAGTTTCGGAAAATGCAATTCAATTACTCACTTGTATATACTGGGAAAAAATTTCAATTTAAACTATAATCCACTTCATAATAAATGCATCCTCACTGATTATTAATCAAGAGATTTTAATTAAAATCTATTGAGCTACTTTAAGGTAGATAACATACATTTGTTTAGTTTATATGAAGAAAAGCTATCTCAAAACTTTAATTTTAAATATTTAACATTTTCTCAGATGGGCGAAATGCAAGAAGTATCTTTGATTACATCCAGAAATAAAGATTAACTTTTATAGCGCATTATGAAACAAATCTAACAAAGCCATTTCTCCATTGGATAACTATAGATTATCGTCATATTCATCCATTTTAAATGGTTATTAATATGTGTTATAATTAGACAAGAAAAAAAAAAGGTTGTAAATTTCTTGGAAAGTCATTAGAATTATTCAACTCTAAAAGCCAGTGCAATTAATAGAAACTCAAGCTATAACACACTTTATAATAAATGCATCGATGTATAACAATTGGTGATTAATCAATGAATTTAAATAATAAAGAATTGAGCTGTTTTAAGAAAATACATCGGACAGTTGATTTGTTTAGTTTAGAAAAAGGAATTTGTAATCCAAAATGCAACGTTTTTTTTTACCTGATCAAAAAGCATAAATTATCTTACATTTATTATAGCTAGATCTATATAAAGGAAAAATAAACTTTCACTACACATGTTGGATAACATGGCTGACTTAAGCCCTCATTCAAATACACCCTTACTTGAATAAAAATTATAATTAAATAGTTTTAGTAAGAACGACGGAGTATAAATCACGTTCACATTCTATTTTAACACATGTTATCCCGGTTCAACGAGTTAAACATCAAACATAAAAAAATAGATGTTTCATTAGATACAACTCACCGTTCTACACACGTACGTAAACGTATCATGATGAATTAACCTACACTAGAAACAGTATAACGAAATAAAACATAAATTTTTTTCCAAAAAGACTGCAACTTAAAAAAAAACAAAAAAAAAACTCAATGGTCAAAAGCGTTGGCCGCTACAGTAAATTGACTACTAAACAAGGCTCACACAAACGGACTAAACACTAAACTATTATAAGACTTGCATCAATATCGAAGTTATCTCACGTGCAAGACTAATAGGATCGAACAGATACAGACGGAATAATAGATAGCAATACTTCTTAGGGATCGAGTAGACTCAGCATTCTCTTATCTATAAATTAGTTATGGTATCATTCGAGTTCCTTTATTAATGTTTTTACATGTTCATGTAATGCATATGTTAGACCTTTAACTTGATTGGTATTTTTAATCTTTTGTATTTTAATTTTGAATTTGGTTATTTTTAATTTATAGCTAAAAATACCTTTACTTAACAATATAATAACTTATATTGGACGTGATTTTAAAAAAAAGTTCAGCTGAATTTATTGGGCGCTGGAAAATAACACAGGGGAACACATCTTTTGTTGAGTTACATTTGATACTGTTTTTTCACTAATTCTTAGCGTCTGAATCTGAGAATAACCTCAGATTTTGTTTATCCGTCAAGGATATCCTCAGAAATCATAAAATCATGCATTTAAAAGAACATAAAGTAAAACTGTACTAAATATACAGTTTACAAAACATGTAATGTAAGTTAAATTGAGTTCATAAATACAAAATTGTTTAATTAATGAACAGTATTTAAAATTTTGCGTTTGTAGCTTTTTCTGGAGTGTTTAGTTTGGGTACATTTGCGCTTGACGCTCCAACAATAGTCAGCCATCATATGTAAGTCCCATCTACCTTGATACCTTGCTTTCATGACCCTCAAATCTTGATGGAAACGCTCACCCCGCTCATTACTCACTGCACCAAGATTGTCTGGGAAATTAGCAAGGTGGCTGTGTAAAAAATGCAATTTAATGCTCATGTTGCAACCTAGCTTTTGGAAGCTTTCCATGAGTTGCTGGACAATTTCGGAGTAATTCAATGCTCTTATATTTCCAAGAAAGTCTTTAACAATGTTTTTCAATGCCATAACCGTATTTCCCTTCTTTTAAAGGGGGAAATTCATCGAAAACTGGTACGGGGACTTTGTCTGAATGCTGTATTGGGCGTATTGCTTACGGTAAACTAGGATACTCTATTTCACATTTGTTTTTCTTGTTATATCCCGATGTTTTCACTATACAAAGTATTATCAATCACTTGAATAATCTTTGGGCTCGCGCCAAATCATGGGTATACAAAATGGAAGCTTAGCACGTTTTTCCTTGGTTGATGTAAACCATAATTTCGGATGTACGTAAACCCTCAACACACTGTTTACACACTTTATGAGGTGCCCATGCTTGATTTTGCGAAGTTTCACTTTAAAATAGGCAAAATATGCTTGTCTGACAAATGTGCTGATGTTTGTCCTTTGACTGGAAATGGTAAATCTGCCACATATATTAACAAACCAATCGGGGATGTTTTGGCGCTTTCGACGTATAGGAGCAGAGGTAGCCATAAGGAAACGTTTCAGTTTAAACACACTATGTAGTTCTGTACACTTCCGTAACGAAATACTAAATACTGCTTACCGACACACAACGGTTCACCACAGTATAACAGACGTAACTAAACAGGCAGGTCTAGACCAGCATGCGCTCCACCCACATAAAGCCGAACGTGAAGTGAAAGAAGGAAACTAAAAACAGTTTTGACACCAGCATGCTTAATTCTATAGAAAACAGTTAAAAAAAAAAAAAAAAAAACTCAATAGAAATTGAGTTTCAAATTCTTCCCCTGTGTAAGAAATGACCATTTTAAGCCAAGCGGAATGACATACTGAGAAAAATAAGCCCCAAACTCCCCAAGCAGGACTAAACCCTCTGGCTTTTCCGAGGGTTGCAGAAATTTGTGAGCCAATCAGCTGTGAGTCCTTGGGTGGCGTCTTGGGAGTTAGCGTATTTCTCAGGGCACTGACGAGGTTCTTGGTCGCCTTGAAGTGCTCTGTTCCCACAGGCGGCTCGCAGCCTTCCCTCATTGCTTCACGCAGTCCTTCGATGCCCGGGCTGTCGAGAATGACAACGATTCAAGTTAATAGATCTTACCACGCGAAGGATTCTCAGTGGAAATGAGTTGACAGAGAGATATCTAATAACAAGATCTGAGTGGTAAATGTGAAATCAACTTCATCCGCGTTTTTTTTTGCCGAAAAAATGGTGTACACGGAAAAACTATTTATGTCCAAGCGGACGTGGCCATCTTTGATAATTATTTCCGTCTCTTTCGAGTTAGTATGCGACAGGATGTTGAAGTGCACAAAAATAATTCCCATCACGGCATGGAATGCTCATAAACCACACAGTTTCTTCCTCTATTGTGTCTTCTATTTGAAAGCAGTTTATTTTTTTTTATCTTTAATAAATTTTTAACAGTACAAATGCCTGTTTTTGTGTTAAAAAACAAGTAAAAATTTCCTCTTTTTTCCCAGGACTTATGATGTCTCATCTTAGAATAATTAGCTGCTGGAACGGACACTAGTTAGTTGATAATGCAAGAGGTTATGACAGCTGAAATTGTGTAAAAATACCGTTGCGTTCAAAACCAGTCGGGTGAACAAACTCTGCTTTCTGTCAGAGGTGGCGACCCACCTAAGTGGGGGGCCCGACACACCCTGGTCCCACTGGTTGGGGTTTGTCGACCGACTTATCAGCTCACACAGATGAAATTATCCATTGATGAAAGAAGTCGTCATATGTGGAAAGATGGCAAGAGGCAAAAGCGGGAAGAGAAAATGTTTCACGGATAAGTGGAAGGAGAAGATGGGAATACCGAGATTGACCTGTGATGGTCCATTTTGAACGTACATCCGTGTGCGTTAGGACAATGTTTAAGGATTTGCAAAATTATTATCATTTGGGATTCTTAAAGTTAACATAATGAAAGCCTAAATGCGATTATTCATGATCAATTCAACAAGAAATGGTCAAATAACTCCTTCTACCTGCCCTTGCACTTTTGACCTGTTTATTCTTAACCTCCTTTGTCCCCACACACTTCCCGTTCTTCACCTTTTCCTTATTTACCATTCCAATACCTTAGTTATGCTTATTTCTCCATTTTGACATTTCCCCTCCTGTCATTCATGATAGGTAGGTGGGATTGATTTCCTATACATATATAGTCTCTTCATATTCTGTTACATTTCAGATGCTAATTTATACATTTTTTCAGTCGTTATAAGAAGTGGCTCACTTGTTTTGATTTTACTTATATTCATGATATTGTAATGTTGTTAACAGCCCCTCTAGTTAGCTTACGATGAAGATTTATGATATTATATTATATTATATTTTAGCGAATAATAATAAAAATATACATTTTAAAGACTTTTATTTATAAATATTTTATGCGGTCCTAACTGGCTCTTTAGTAGTCGTTGAATAATGGAAGGCATTCTTCAACAAAAATTTAGTTTCAAACACAAATAAAAAAAAGGTATTTTAATTATTTCTACATAGTACTATTATATATTTTTCCTTCAATCTACACACTATTTTACATCAGCCAAATAGCTGCCTATCACTAATAATATCCTGCCTCTAGCAAATATGATTTAGCCCGTTAGATGGCTTACAATGTATGTTACGTATACTGTTACTATCATAGTGTATACTGTTTTAAATAGCTGCCTATCACTGAGAATATCCTGTATGCCTCTATCCAATCTGACAATCTTATTTCTTCCCTGAGGACAGGAAGATGACAATTAGTGGGACGCCGGGTGAGATCGCCAAGATTATCGGCGGATGGAAATGCCGAAGAGGATTGAACAAAAGAGAAGAAGATGCTAAGATATCGTTTATCTTTCCCGAAATTCCTGCAGCGATTAAGTCGAAAATTAATCATTTTTACGCTATTTACATAATGAAAGTTGATAGAAGACGTATGTTTCTTTTAAAATTCTGATGTACCCTTCCTATGGAAGTCTGACTGATGAGAAATTTGAATTTAGCATAAGAAAAAGAGTAGTTGATAAAAGAAGAGAAAATTCTATATAAAAAAAATTAGTAGTGGATTTTTCGTATGAATTATGTAGATTTTTAAGCTTCAAGATTGTAAAGAAAACTGAAGCATTATTTAAATTATTGTTAGTAAAACTGATTAAACTATGAAATCTGTTATTGTAAAAATTTAAATATATTAATTCATAAGTCACTTCGATACTTAAAGATACATTTAGACCCTATTATAATAAAACAGTGTTTTTCCCTTTTTAACCTCCCTATCATCCACTTAGGGTCGTACAGAAAGGTGCTATAATATAGGTTTTCTCCCTCTTCTAAAAACCGAGGGTTCTGGATAGAATTTCAACTCCTCCCCATAAAGCAGTGTTGATAATAATACATATCTTATAGACAAGTTATAAATGTAATGCATCAAATTTTAAAAGTTTGAAATTAATTCACAACAAGAGTAAGGAGAAGTTTAATACAGTAAATTTACATAAATTCAGACTTTAAAAACATATTTTTTTATGTACGAAATATAACTTTCAACAGACAAATATAATTTCAAACAGCCTTTTCTACATCCACTGCTTTATAAGGAATGCATTGAAGTCAGGATCAATTTTTACAGCATTATTTTGTAAGGTTATTTGCGTTTCATAACCAACCTCCTCCCGCCAACCCCACACAGGGTTAAATTTTCATGATTAGTTACAAAGATTAAAATATAAAACATACTTAAATTGATGTAGCCTTTTAGAAGAAACTCAGCACTTTGGTAACATATATATATTTGCAGAGTTGAATATTTTTTCAGGCCTGAACCCAAAAACGGCCACCAGTTTCCACCTCATTGTATGATATTTCTGAGCTCTGAAGATGGGACATTAATTTAGGAAGCGCTCAGCTTCTGTTAAAAGGAAAATTCACTTCTTGAATGAAGCTGGTCCAGTATTTGAAAAGTAACTTCGCCCCAATAAATCCACAAAAAACATAATTAGCAATTGTTTACATTTGTACTTCTAGCGAGTGTATCTCATATACAAGGGGGCTGAGTCTATTGAAGTATCTTTAGAGATTTGGCAGGTCTTACCTGTGTGCTAAAATGGGCGCACTGTATACATTTGCCGTTAAAGTTTTTCCTCAAAAAGGTATCGCAAGATAAAAATTCCTCATAATCCGTAATAAAAGCATCTCTAGTGTTGTTTACAAAACTCTTGATGTGTTTTTTCATAGTTATTGACACCCTCTTAAAATGAATTTCCAAAAAGTGGTAGGAAAATTTACACATTATGAACAAAAGAGTTCAACATTTCCTAAAAGTTTTTTCTGCCCAGTGTAGAAGCACATCATTCTGCTATTAATTAACTAAATTTTACTTGAGCGCCGTAAATCCTCCAATTGACATAACTAAATTTTACAAACAATTTGTTATATATTGTTAGGTATAAATTGTTAGGTATAATTAGAAATAGGTATATTGTTAGGTACAGATACATTCATTTTGTTAGATACAGGTACAACTATAGTAAGGTAGAGTTGATATATATGAGTAATACTATTTGTTTCAGTATGGATTACACTACAATTACTTTTATTTATTTATTTATCGATATTATGATAAAGGACAGTCAACATGACTATATTTTACAAACAAAGAACAAAATAGATTTGAGGTAAATTGAGCAGGCAAACGCTGGGGATATAAGATATATAGTGCAGAAATGAGAGATTTATTTTTTTTTTTAAGTTGACAATTGAGCTGACTTAGGTATTAATCGGAATAATAGTCAATAGATTGATTATAATGTGTAAGTATTCTATATGTGAACAAAATTATGCAACATAAATCAGTCCTGCTACAGCCATAATATGGAGAACAAAAATAAGGATTAGTCTATTCGCTACCTACGGCATTCCATAGAAAGTGATTGGTTAGCACACATATCTGGGCATCTGATTTTTTTCTCATTCCACTAAAAAAAGGGGGCCCAATTGGGGTTGGATAGTCCCAGGAGCAAATCAGGAATTCTCTGGGTCACTACAAACAAAGGTACAAAAAGAGAAAGCTACCTGTGCACTGTGATTAATGAACATATGACCTTGGGCTCAGCAATCCGTTCCCCTAACTACTGGACCACCCTGCTCCTAAAGGGTATATAATAATTTCTTGTAAGATTCAGAAAAATCTTACAAATTGTAGAATAAAAATTGAAATATAAATACCAAGTTGTACAAGCTTAAAGTTAAATAAGGCAATTTCAAAAAAAATATTCCATTCAGAAAGGTGGTTATTATTTACCAAAAGATTCAAAGTATAATTATCTATAATATAACAATGCTTAGATGTTAATAACAATACTTAGTACATAATGAGTGCCACACTTATTTTATGCCTCAGCGTTTGTGTCTCTTACTAAAAGATTTATTTTATATTTATTTAATTACTCAATTTGAAGAATTTTGTATAGAATTGACTAATTAAATAAAAACGATGGAAATTATTTCATAATAGTTTATTTGGTTTACAAATTAAAATCCAATAAAACCTTATTGATTCACTATTTCCAAATGTTGCAAATAGAAATCTTGTTCCACTTATTCTGCTTCACCCCATTGTGCAAATAGGAATAAGGCAGCAGTTAACGGTTTCTTCATCGCTTTCATCTCTGTTCCTAGCTACATCCTTCACTCATACTCTACAAAGCCGAACTGTGTAATCGAGGTAGAACATTCTTGGGCGGCCTCGAAGTCCCTAGGTTGAAGAGTATGGTACTACTGCTATGGCTGTCTATCCTGGCAACATGGCCGAACCACTGGAGTAGTCCACTTTCTAGGAGCTATTTAAGCGAGGCGATCTCTAGTTCCTGAAGATTTCTCGAACGCAGGCTCTTCTCGTCTTCTTTCGCAGGAACTTCTCGTCAGCTCTCCTGCGGGTACCTACTAAACTTCCAGCCTACTTTCCGGCAGGAGATAGAATGTTAATCCTGTTTGATAATTTTACGTTCACTTTTTCAGTCCTACGTATGTCTCTTATGTCTGTCATAGCATACCACTTTTACCACTTCTGTCTATCACGGTGAAGAATGTCACCACTTCCCACTCTCAAGTCTTCCTGTTGTCTGACATTTTAGTTAGTATTGATCTGTATTTCTTTTCCATATGCCATTCTATTACGGCATACTGCAATTTTTCCTATGAGCCAATAGAAATAATTTAAAGTCAAATCTGTCATAATTTAGTTATCCTAGAGGAGAAAGCTCTATCTCTCTCTATTCCCCCATTGCCATGATGAAGGCAAAATTTGAGCCAAAACGTTCAAAACGCGATGGAATCTCCGACAAATTCATCCTCATTTCCAAAATTTTAAAGTTTTATTTATGCTCCTTAATAAAGGAAACCGTTTTATAATAATTGCTTGTTGATATTTTAGGTAGGAAATGAAACACAATTGCTTAATTACCTATATGGAGTTCCATTAAAGCGTCCAACCACTTTTTTTATTTTATTATTGTATAAATAAATTTTTTTGTTATTCTTCATTTAGACTTCAATATCTGAAAGCCTCTCAGAGCTGTCCTAAAACACTTCAACGGACACTATATGCACAATACTGGGCAGGTTAATGAACTCCGGACAGCCAACGTTCTCATATCTGGAATGTTTTTATGGACTTGATAGTTTCAGATAAGGTGTTTTAGGACAGTTTTGACATGCCTTCAGATATTGGGCACACTGTGGGACTTGAAAAGACATTAGAGATTTCTAGTTTTCTCACAATATTTTTTAGGAAATTGTTGAAAAACTATTTTTTGGGAAAGGTTCAAAAGTAAATTTACAAATTGTGTCTCATAAGGATATTATTCTTGGGGGGGGGGGGGTAAAAAGTCTGAGGAAATTGAGAGGATCGGATAGGGAAGGTCTTATTCCTCGGGCTGGAAGCCGGCCGCCAAACCACACGGAGTTAGTGGGAACCCCAGCAAGTGTCGGTAGTCCCGTTCCCTGATTGAATCAGCCCATGAAGGCTGTGAAATGCCTGGAAGTGGTTTTCTAATGGGATTCCAGAGCCTCTCCAGAAAAAAACATCCAGCAACTTATGTTCCACATTAATTGTGCATCTTTCTGTCACAAGAACATATGTGTGTATGTGTGTGTGTACGCGCGCGTGCGTGAGCATGTATTATTTAAATATAATTCGAAACTCCAAAGACCGCACAATTATAACGCTTCTACTCACTCCCTAAGAAATGTCGAACTCCTGTAGGGTGTAGTAGCGACAGTTGTCATTTGGGATTAGCTCTTCATTATCTACATCAAAATACATGTATTTATTCTAAGATGATTTTAGTTGGGGTTCGGTCGAGGTAGATCCAAAAAAACACAAATTAAAAAAAATGTATTTTTTTAATTTGTGTTTTTTTGAATCTACCTTGACCGAACCCCAACTAAAATAATCTTAGAATAATATCTACGGTCAACAAACTCTCATTTTGTACATGTATTTATTTTTATAAATATATAAATCCAGTTTGATATTACTAAAGAGTTCAAATCCAAAAAATGTATTTTTAACTTTATAAACAAACAACTCAAATTATCAATTAGAAACTACCAATATTGACACTCTGTTTATATTTGAGTGTAAGGGGACCAATTAGTATCAATTAGACCAATTAGTCTTCTTATTTTTTATTAAGCCTCTCTTTCAACCACTTACGATGCTTAGACGGATGGGCTATATAAGCCCACCCTATTCTAAGCCCCAATGGCTCTGGGCAAGCTTTCATTCCCCAATAAAAGCCAATCAAACGGCCCAATATCAATTTTATTCAATTCATTAGAATGAATAGTTTCTACCCTCTAATAGTTTTATTTGAGAGATGGTCTCTTAAGAATAAACGGGGAGGGGGATTGTATTATATCTAGCAATTTTCTATTAATTTTGCGTAAATGGGATATGGGGTAGTATCAGTGAGATTTGGGCAAAAAGAAGTAAACAACGTACAACTAGTGTTGAATAACTTGGGGACAACATTTTATTAAGATTAAGTTAAAAATTTCACATTCTCATCAATTCAGGATAATTAATTACTAAATATTTATTATTATAACTTTATATATCTTTAGAATATTAGACTTATTTGGAACAGAAAAGAAAAAAAAAAAAACTCATATCGTAAAAGCTCTTAAACTAGGTAGATTTCCCTTGTTTTTCTTGTAGATGTACATAAATGCGAGTAAATGACGAATTATAAATTCTAAGCGTAGAAAGCATACGCGTGAGAGGAACCACTGCGATTAGCTCAATCTGGGGAAAAAGAGTGGGGGGAGAACTTAGTCATCCTACTTTCATTCCTAAATATCATACTTAATTATAGCTTTTCCTAAAAATTGTAGAAAACATAAGGAAATTAGATTTTAATTTTTTCTAGACGTATACTTTTTTTTTAAAACTCAAATAAAATAAAGATATCAATATAATTACTTTCGGACTTCCTTTAAAAAACCCTCTTCCTTTATTATTAATTCAACTATAAACAAATTAAGTCAATATCTCGCGCATTCACAGCCCGACTTTTAAAAATACGAGGGCTGGCAAAAATTAGAAATTACATTCATGAAAATCACTCTCATATGTGCTTAATCAGAAAGTGTTCTGAAGTATAAATGTTATAAAATTCAATTTCACGCCTATATCATTTTGTACATTTTTTTAAAAGCTAAAAATGACAATGGTATAAGGATTTAAAATTTGAAATTAATATAAACCTTGACGGATTTCAGACATTAATGAACTCACCCAACTAATTTCAAAAAGAAGCTTAAATATCAAATTAAGAAATTTTTATTTTTTAAGTTAACGGAGCTTATCTGAAATTCCAGCTCGTACATATATTTTATATATATATATATATATATATATATATATATNTGTATATATATATATAAGCGCATAAAATTTTGAATTGGTCTTATTTTTAGTTTGTCTAATGCAGGATCATTGAAGATGTGCTGTAATTTCTTTTAAAATCATGTATCATAGTATCAAAGTGAATAACTGGATTTCACTAAAATAATCAGCTAAAATGCCCAGTGGTTAGAATGTGGAACACTGTGGGGTAGGGGGGGATGACGCGTCACGGCCTATGACGTGTTTGAGCGGCGGAAGTAGAGAATAACGGAGTTCTGCCCGCTTCCTCCAGGGAAGGCCGCGTGTCCGGCACAGGACAAGGACTGTCGCCTGGACACGTCCACGGGCACGACAAGGAGCTCCAACTATGGAATCGGGAAGGCGAATTGAAGGAAAGGAATTTCAATTTCCCCAAACATCTGAAGAAGTAAGTTCTCTCAGAAATAGTTTATTAGTGCTAATTGAAGTCCAATTTACTTCCATTCTGATATTATACAGGAATGGAAAGTATGGTAACGTTGCGTAAAACAAGTGTATGAAAAAAATAACATTGCCCAGAATTCCTAAAAAAAATGGATTTCTTACAATATTTCACTCCAAAGTCTCCATTATGTATACTATGATATGTATGTATGAATATAAACCAGATATATTTAGAACTGGTCAATGCTTGAAATGTGAACTCTATACGTAGAAAAATAAATGGGTTGTGCCTTTTATTTTATTCATTTATTTTATTTTTTATTTTTTGTAGTTACAGATTAACCATTTGATACAATACGGCTAAAAATAGCAAGATAATTAAGTCTTGAATTTTACTTATTTACAAAAGGAATTACTTGAGTATGGAATAAAGTGTTGACTGGGAATTCGGTCATGGAAGTTGAAGAATTATAAACTAATTTGTAACAGAAAAAGTTTTTTTTAATTCTTTAACTTTCATGACCGAATTAGGATTCACGAGAATCCTCTCTTCACGAGAAATTACTTAATATTTCTTTTGGCAGCTATAGCCTCCTTCTAAAGAAAATGGAGAGACTGTACAAGATGTGTAAGAAAACAGCGTTCTGCAACTCACTAAAGAAGACAAGGATCTAACAATTGTCAAGGAACTTGCAAAAAATGTTTCCTTCTAAGTCCAACAACATCAACACATGCTAATGACCGTATCCTTGAGCATAAACAAGCAGAGAAATTATAATGCCCAATGAAACATGGGGAATCTGCTGAAGAATCCTTAGCTTGAGTGTTTTTTTTTTTTTTTTTTATTAAAATAAGATCAAGTGAAATTTAAGAACTTCTGAATCACGTCAAAAATAAATAAAGTTTAAAAATATGAAAGTTCTGCGAATAAAGAAAATTTAAGCATTTGTACAAATTTTATGAAAAGAAACGGCTCTATGCAAAACACGAAAAACTGCATCAAGAGGCATTGAGTTCAGAAATATCAATTAGGTGTCATTGAGAGCCATTTACGGACAGCACATTTCCGAAAAGAACTGGGAACAAGCACGATTTTGCTACATTCTACCTTTTGTTAAGGATGTAACGTACCAAAGCTAAAGATTCTCTCTTTGTATTTTTGGTTAGGGGTCCCCACTTTTGGAACAGCTGTTTCCGCTTACAAAACGGAGTCAAATGATTGACAGGTATTCACGTCACGAAATAGTCTCCGGCATCGTCGTTCCTCCCACTTGACTCTCTGCAGAGTCCTGTAATCCCACTTTTTACCCCCGCGGGAGCGACAGTGAATATGAAAACAACGGAGGGCATATCTTCTCATCCTGCAGTAATAAATTAGAGTTGGCACAACTGGCACATCCTTTGAAAAGAGGCAGACTGAAGTGAAGAGGAGAGGTAGTAATTAAAGTGAGTGGGTTCCTCTGTCTCCTCTTCTACATCCTTATCAATAAATTTCCACACACACCCCCTGCCCCTCCATCCATCAAGGGAGGCGCCCGACTAACAACCCTTAAATATTTAGTGTTCCGAGGTATCTTTAGGTGTGAGAACCCTCCCCCCGGCCACGCTCCAAAGATCCACAGTTGAGCTGTTTACTTAAGAAAGAGGTGTACTCACTTATATTTATAAATTGGAGAGCAATGGCGAGGTGCCGAAACATTCTTTCAGCATGTAACTACAAAAAATTTCTTTTATCAACAAAAAAAAAATTAGTTCTCTTTCATTGCAAGACTTTTATCAATAAAACAAAATATTATGTCCACTAATGAAAAAAATTCCCACTTGCTGTTGTAATCCTTCACTCCTTTCGGTACGATTACGTACAATAACGACTTAGAACTTCATTTTACATTAATAAGCTATATGCCAACTTAAATCAAGAAGAACAATTAATTATGAACAATTAATGTGAGAGAATAGAATAAAAAATTTATCTGCCCCAGGGACTCGAACCCGGATCTCTTGCTTTTTGGGCCGGTATGCTATCCATTACACCACCTCTAACCTACAAGAAGACGAATTCATCGTCTTATGCTCGAAGGACATTGTCTAGCTATTTATCAACTCTCGTTATTTACTTTGTGTTTTCATTTTAAATATTAATTTAGTAGTGGTATATCTTCCCACGTAAATTTTAAACAATTAATGCGAGGGAATAGAATAAAATAAGTTACAATAAATAATAATTTAATGAGTTATCTAGCTCGTACCGGTTGTGAAAAGGTTAGCATTCGTGCCCGGAAAGCAGGAGGCATAGGTTCGAGTCCTGGCTGGGACAGATAGATTTTTTATTCTATCCCCTCGCAATAGATGTTTAAAATTTACGTGGGATAATATACTACAACTAAATTAATATTTACAACTAATTAAGGCTCAGTATAAGCCACAACTCAGTTTTGCTGTGTCACTCCTTACACATTTCCGTATATCTAACAGACATTTTAGTGTATAATTCCTTTACAACAAACGAAATATTATGCCCTCTATATCGATAAACCGTATTTTACTCACACTTGACATTATAGATTATCCCCTCTCACTAGATGTCAGTAAGATACCGTCAAGGCTTTAGGTTAATTCTTGTCACGTGCGACTTGTCTACAATACGGTCTTATGTCTTCATTATTAGACTTTTTTTTATTATCTTTTCACTGGTTTTTTTACATGTTTTTATATATTTAATTATTTATTGGATATCAGCGAATGAAAGTGAAACGTTAAGATAAACTAAAAAATAAAGAATCGTTGTTTAAAATTTATCTATTTAATACATTTCCCGCATCACGTTGGTACCATAACTCACATTTGGAAGTATATATTTGTTTAAAAGTATACAGTTGGAGTGTGGACAATCCACTATATTGAATAACCCCCCCCCCCCCCCTAAACAGATTGCAGTGTTTTATCTATTACACTTAGTCTCAGTAAAATAATACGAAATAAAACAAATCCTGGGCAAAATCGGAACAACGACAAGAGAGATATTCGAAGGTGGATATACAAAGATGTTATACCACATGTTAACATGTTAAAGATGTTATACACAAAGATACCTCTTACTCATACAAAAAAGAAGCATATGGGAAATTTGCACAACAGCAAAGGGAAACTAGTTTTGGTGGGGGATGTCTTCTTGCTAGAGAAGATGAGATGCAAATGAAGAAGAAGGATAGGAAGGGAAACACCGATTGGGAATGCCAAGAGACATCATCAGCAGGAATCAAACTTTTGTTTTAAATAATTATATTAATTCTGTTATGTAATCCCACGTTAACTTTTATACAAGAAATGCCAGGGCTGTAGAAATACAATGTCATGAGAATATAATAATAATTGACAATATTAAAATACAGAAATACCCTATACTATCACATTACATTATGGTAATTCTGCATTATAAAATTGTCAATTATTATTGTATTCTCATGACATTGTATTTCTACAACCCTGAAGATGGCTTACGATGTAAGCCGAAACGTTGGCAGATAATCTTTTAAAAAAATACATTTTTTTTTTAATTTGTATTTTTTTTTTTGGATCCACCTTGACCGAACCCCAACTAAAATCATCTAATATTAATATCTACGGTCAAAAAATTCTTCTTTTGAATGTTGATTTCCGTGGGAAGCAAGATGGCGGAAAGCTTGCGAGAGTTCAGTATTAGGCCAGGGCGTAGGAATGCACTCAAGAATAGATCTCCAGGCTGGCTGGCGAGGGACTAGATCCACCTTGAAATCGGACACGGACGGAAATAGTCCCAGACTTGAGTGCACAGATCGCGAACAAGCGTTCACGGTGGGGGAGGACCAGGAGCGGGGCGTAGAGGGTTCTGGGAGTCAGCGCCCTGTCATAAAGATATATTTGGGCTTTTCAGTGCTATAGAGGATCAGATGGAATGCTTCAGTATTAAGAAGGGATATATGTCTACAACTGTCAAAGAATATACAACTAAAGTTTCATAAACAAAAATGTAGCGAATTTCATTTCATTCATAAATCTTTCTTTATGTGATACGGTAATTGGTTTAAAAAGATAAAGTTTATAAATACTTCTTCCGGGTTCAACCGTGTCTTGGAGTTTTTAGGTGCCAAGCTTTCACACATCGTGTATTGGTAAATATGTCTGAGGATCGTGGAAGCCTACTTGAACAAGATTTATTTAAAAATCATAGGTACCTGCGACTTTTTCCAACCTGTGTTGTGTGCCCAAATCAACGCTTCAAAAATAAATAAAAAAGAGATTGATGAAAGGAAGTTCAATATTTCTATCACTTTTCGATTTAAGAGATATACTGATTGATATTAATTAATCTAAAAAATATATGAAGGTAGAATTTTTTCCACAATTTACAATGAGTTCCAGAGAGATTTGGAAATATACTTTTTCGTAAATTGGTCGTTTAGAAATGGGGAAAAAATAATATTTCCAAATTTCTTTACTTAATTAATTTTAATGTAATTTTTATAGGAATTATTATATACAAAATTCGTAGAAAAAATATATGCTAGGGGAGTTTTTATCAATTTTAACTCAAAAGGGTTCTCAAGTTAGCTGTGCCCAGACTAACATGGCGCATCATTTGTCTAACGTTGGACATGAGAAATTCTGTGACACGAGGCGCTTGGTAATCTAAGAATACGTCTGTTTTCCTTACGGTAAATCTCATAAGATTTTAAAACACTAATATTTCATAAATCGGATTTCATTAATTAGGAAAATCTGGGTGTTTCTCGTCTAAGTGAATGACTTACTGGTGATAATACCAGTACAAGCCGCTTGCTATACTTGTGCATAAAGGATTCAGGAGGCCCAGTAGAGCGTCTCACTTATGCAATTCGCTAAACTAAAGTTGCAGCACGACTCTATTATGCAGCGAGATATACACCGTGGTTCGATGCAGGTTACATCCGCATTTGCATAAGAATCTTCATACGTCACTGTTTGTCTGGGATGAGTATAAGCTTTCAGGAACAGTACCTTTGAAGCATCAAATACATTTCGAGGGGAAATTAAGCAATTCATATAGGTATAAGTTTGAAGAGTGAAAATAGGACCCGTTAAGTTTTTATATACTTTAATATTTNAATAATTATATATATATATATATATATATATAGTTTTTATATACTTTAATATTTTTAATATATATATATATATATATATATACACACACACACACACACTCACTTACACACATGTCCTTCGTACATGTTGGACATCTTGCTTAGTCTGAAGGAACGAGGTATGAAAGGAGATTGAGGATAGCGTATTAAGACCTGGCTGAGGGTCGGCGAACTCGATCATGTTCTAGATACGGTCTTGGGATGACTAGTAGTGCAACAGGTTGTCGCATGGCGCTTGGTAGTTCACGGCAGAGGAGTACAGTGGGAGGGGGGAAGGGACCAGGTATCAGTTGTTGGCTTGAAGTGAGGTCTCAGCTCCAGCCAAGCTGTCTCAGAGGAGCGGTAAGTTTGAGACGCTTGAAACATGTCCGAAAACACATTGATTAGGTCTATGTACGATGTTAATAATAGCTATACACATATACTTATGCAAAATATAATTGTCCTTATATATTTTTCATATTTATAACATCTATCCTTCCACAACCTTACTACCTTATCATTATGTCCTATCTTTCCGATAGATACTTTCAAGTCCGCACTGGTCTGGAGTATTCTGACCTCTACCCCGTTGAAGCGGGAGTTCCACAGGGTAGCGTCCTTGGTCCTGTTCTTTATACCATTTTCACTGCCGACATCCCAACACATCCTGACACACTCCTCGCGTCCTATGCAGATGACACAGCCATACTCTCCTGCAACCCAGATCCTGACACTGCCTCAAAAAACCTTCAATCCCACCTTAACTCCATTTTCCAGTGGTCAAAACGCTGGCGAATACTCCTAAATGAGAAGAAATCAGTTAATGTTACCTTCACACTCCGCAGAGGTCAATGTCCGCCAGTCCTCCTTAATAACGTTCCCCTTCCTTCCTTTCCGACAGTCCGCTACCTTGGGTTCTACCTAGACAGTAAACTAACCTGGAAGACTCACTTACAGACAAAGAGACAAGAGCTAAACAGACGCTTTGGACAGCTCTACAGATTGCTGAACCACAGGTCCAGATTAACAATAGAAAACAAAATAACTATATACAAAACATTAATCAGACCCATCTGGACATATGGTATTGAGTTGTGGGGCACAGCGAAGCCATCAAACATTAGATGCATCCAGGGGTTCCAGTCCAAAGTCCTTCGCACAATCCTCAACACTCCTCCCTACGTATCCAATAAAACCATCCATTCTGACCTGCAAGTACCTTTTGTTTCCGAGCTCATCCCCTCCAGATTTGATAAGTTCCACACAAATATCCAAGGACATCCAAATCCTCTAGTCCTCTCCTTGGCATCCCACGTCCATCCCGACAACCCTCCCCGACGCCTCAAGAGGAGGTGGCCAAGGGACCTCCTACTCCAGTCAGTTTAGTATAATACCTAGGGAGTGAATGCACTGGCATTTTTCTCCCCCTCTCAATCCCTCCTTGACTCCCTGCCTAGTCTCCTTCTTATCCTAGGATAAGGAGAAGATGGGTGCCGGATAGTCTATCGCGGGTTAACCTGGGCTCCTCTCTGAGGACGGGTTAAGTCCCGGGATAGACGAGCAAGGACTCTTATCATGTACCCCATCAAAAATTAAGTGTATAAAATGTACAGAATATTTTGTTTTCCTTAATAAAGAGTTAATATATATATATATATTTATAACATGTTTTTATTTTAGGAACAAGGTTTCGTGTTAAATTTTAAAAATCACTTTAGCTTCGTTTGTCTTTTAGAAATAAGACAATTTTTGCTCTTCTATATACAATGTAAATTTAAATGAATATTTATCAATTTTTTTTTTCAAAATAGAAACAATATCAGGGAAACAATTAAAGAAAATTGGCTACGAATCTAGTACACACACAGATAAATATATGTTCTCACACACACCAGGTAGTGAATACCTGCCAAATAACTCCTTTCTTCTTATTTACTAAATACTATATACTGAAATAAATGTTTGTAATTTGTATACTATATATTTTATTTTGAAATTTTTGAACGCTAAAAAGGTAATTAATGCTAGAACTAAACCTCTCCAGAAGTTATTCGAAGAAATTAAAGGAAAACAAATTAATAACGTCAAGCAACCAATGCGTATAGCTGGATTTTTTTTTTGTGGGAAATCTGCTGCAATAAAAAACAAATTTAAAAAAAGTGTATTTTTATAAAAGATTATCTGCCAACATTTCGGCTTACATTGTAAGTCATCTTCAGGGCTGCCTATTATGAAGACGAGAGAGGACGTCCTGTCCCTAAGTTCTCATTTCCATGACTTTTGGATCTACCTTGACCGAACCCCAACTAAAATCATCTAATAATAATATCTATGTTCAAAAAAACTCTCCTTTTGGTGATATAAAATGTTTATCCTTTTCGTCAAATGATGCAATTCGTTATGTTTGGCATTGTCTATGAGACAACATTATTGTCAACATGTTGTTTATTACTAAAATAGTTTTAAAATTTATTTGCGGTGGGTATAAGTAATTGTAAAACCACACCTTCATCGAAGTTATTCTTTAAAATAACAAATCCCTTATCCTTCTTCTTTCCCGGTAAATTACATACGTAGCCACATGCCAAGAAGATAATGAAGGCCCAGACAACAGCCAAAAGTAGAACCCCCCCCAAAAAAACGGCTCTAACAGTTGTCTCACTGTGACGGAGGGAGGCGGCAAGAGCCATAATCGGAGACTCTCCTTGGACTAAATTTAAAGCCGAGCTCTTTGGTTCCGGGAGCGAGCGTTCACGAACTACACAATGAATGACGAGGATGATAATGACCGTTTATAGTGCGTGATGGCGGTGCCTCTATAAAGCTCATGGCAAATGAAAAAAAAAATATATACAACAAAGAAAAAAAAATCAGATCAAGGATATTTATAAACTATATATAAAAACATTAAATTACACATGACGTAAAATAGAACTTGTACGGCCTTCGAAAGTAATCGTAGCTACTGAATAAAAACGGCAATTACCTATTTCATAGACAAAACGGATCGCAAATTTCGCGCGTCAGGAATTAGGATTAGGACAGAACTCTTTTGCAACCATTCATTTTCTGGGAGAGGAAACGAAGAAGATGAATGCGTAGTAGGTACTAGAAAAGTGTGTAAAATATAATTAAATTACAATAAAAATTATATTAAGAAAATAAGTTACCCTTTGTTAGTGAGCAATAAAGACATCCAATTAAACAAAGAGGTTCATAATTCCCTCCGTAGAAAATTGAATTGGAACTAGGATACGACTTAGACCGAGATATGTGGACTTCTGTAGAAGCATAATCTTCACTAAATTATACAGAGCTAAATGGTTTCCGGAATTACTAATTTCTCCTCAGTGGGAATTACTAATTAACTACGAATTGTAGTGGGGAGTGGAGAATTTCAATTGGTACGCAACGACCTGAGATATGGTATCTAATGTTTGTTTTTTTTTTCTTGGAAAAAAAAAAATTGATACCAAATAAGATTATTCTATGAACCAAAAACTACCGGTGATTTTTACATCTTGTCCATAGACGTAGGGATGTACGGGAGAAATGACGATGACGATATCCTGTGGAACATGTACGTTAATCAGGCGTCCAAACATGCTTCTTCGGTCGTCAGAAATACTTAAACTTGATAGAAGAATATGTATGATGTCGATACTGATTTTATGACGTCAGTGCTTCATAGTCCAGCCTTTTGAATTTTTTTTTTTTTTTTTACATGCCAGCGATCTGCTGTTGCAACACAAGTGGTGCCGGAGGGGGAGAGAGGCTCCACGTACTCAAAAACACTACCCCCGAGATCTAAACCACATTTAGTGACGTCATCAGCCAAGGGTAGGTTGTAGAAAGTAATTTTTTTACCCCCAGACACATGGTTTAGGAGATTTATTTTCTCTTTCGAGCAGTTACAAACGAATGACTGAGATAGGAAAAAAATTAAATGGCGGTGACTATGGGTTTTTTAATGGATTTTATTTTTTGAAAGTGTGACTTTTTATAAAATCCAGATACAAGGCGAAGGATCAAACATCAATAACAATAACACATTGTTTATTTACCATTTCATCTTCCGGGTTGGACCGAGTCAAATTGTTCTTTTTTGCCGAGCTTTCGCACATCATGTGATGGCTTCTTCAGGGCTGTATTTACCATTTCATCTTCCGGGTTGGACCGAGTCAAATTGTTCTTTTTTGCCGAGCTTTCGCACATCATGTGATGGCTTCTTCAGGGCTGAAAAGAGAATGATTGAAACTGTGTTCTGGTGGCTGGTCTCTGGAGTAGTCAGGTAGCTGGTCACTGATTGGTTGGATCCTCTTGTCAATTAGCGCTGGTTTCCAGTTTTTGCTCAATCTGTATCCGTCTTCTCTGTTGATATTTTTCGGATTCTTGGTTATTTCGATGGCTTCTCTGATGGTTCGTCGATAGTAGTTGCTTTCCCGGGCCAGTATTGAGGCGTCTTCGAATTTGATGTGGTGGCAGGTGTTGGCGAAGTGTTCTGCTAGAGCTGACCTTTCTGTGCGTCCGTGTTTGATGTCTGCGATGTGTTCTTTGAGACGTGTGTCTATCGTCCTTCCGGTTTCACCGATGTAAGAAGTTCCGCAGGAGCAGGGAATCTTGTAAATTCCTGGAGTCCGAAGTCCAAGTTTATCCTTAGGTTTCGGAAGGATGTCTGTTATTTTCCTGTCCGTGTTGAATGTTGTTCTTATTTTGTGATTTTTTAGTATTCGGGCGATCTTCTCTGTTGTCCCTTTGACGTATGGGATGGTCACTTGTCCTTGGAATTCTTCGGCTTCTCGTTCTTCCTTGTTGCGCTGCATATTTCTCTTTCTCTGGATCTTGTCTATAGTGTTGCGGTCGTAGCCATTCTTCATGAAGGCGGTCTTCAAGTGTCTTCTTTCTTTCGGTAGTTGGGCTGGTTCTGAGAGTATCTCCGCTCTGTTCAGTAGAGTGTTGATGACTCCTTCCTTGTGAGCCGGGTGGTGGTGGGAAGTGGCATGTAGGTATCTGTCTGTATGCGTGGGTTTCCTGTAGATTGAATGGCTCAAGCGGTGATCCTTTTTTGTTACGAGTACGTCCAGGAACGGTAGTCTTCCTTCTTCTTCGAGTTCCATGGTGAACTGGATGTTCTTGTGCATGTTGTTCAAGTGTTGAAGGAACCCTTCCAGCGAGTCTCGGCCGTGTCTCCAGATGACAAACGTATCGTCGACGTATCGATACCAGCAGACCGGTGCTTGTGGTGCAGATTCGAGAGCTCTCCGTTCGAAGTCTTCCATGTACAGGTTAGCTGCAAGTGGACTTAGTGGTGATCCCATGGGTGCTCCTTCAAGTTGTGAGTAGTATTTGCCGTTATAGAGGAAGTAGGTCGATTGGAGACTTAACTTGGCCAGACTAAATTCTTCTTCCGTGAGGAGGTTTTTCATCAGGTTCAGAGTTTCTTCAATGGGGACCTTGGTGAAGAGGGACTTTACGTCGAAGCTAACGAGGATGTCATGTACTTCGATTCTGATGTCTTGAAGAATGTTGACGAAGTGTTTGGAGTTTCTAATATGGTGTTTAGTGTTACCGACGTAGGCTTCAGTTTCTTTGCGATGTATTTCGCTACGTAGTATGTTGGTGAGCCGATAGTCGAGACGATGGGCCTCATGGGTATGCCTTCTTTGTGTAACCTTCCTCTAAGGTTTCTTCTATTTTTTTTTATCTCTCATAATGGAAGATTAATATTTGTTAAAAATGAACATTTATTTCATTATTCAGGAATCAACATTCATTTGATTTATCAAGATGTTTATGCTCCTGAATCAGGCATCAAAGAACATTAAACTAGTTCAGAAATAAAGGTGCTATGAACGTTATTGTTCTACAATTTTTCCATAAAAAAAAATATTTTCTTTTTTTTTTAGTGATTTGCATAATAGATCTCATTCGATTTTCTAATAAGATTAAAAAGAGGAAGTGCACCATTTTGTTTGGTACGCTGTTCTTGATCGAGACACACCTTCGAAATTTATATACATATATACATATATATATATATGGTGGGGAACTGCTAATCCATCCAACATCCAAAGAATACAGT
>KZ807377.1:384972-397640 GCA_000696205.2 Oncopeltus fasciatus | reverse complement strand
TCTCTCTCTCTCTCTCTCTCTCTCTCTCTCTCTCTCTCTCTCTCTCTCTCTCTCTCTCTCTCTCTCAATCTCTCTCCTTCTCTCTCTCTCTCTCTTACGGGAAGCTGGGCACATTAATCAAAGATATTCATAAATAAAATTTTTTTAAATAAATGATAAGTCAACAAATAAAATAAAAGTCTTTCGTAATTTAAAAAAAAAGAAAAAAAAAATCTTATAGCAAAAGGAAACTGATGATTTGTTAAGGACACCAAAGGGAGGCAGTAGGTATACAAAAAACGCTTGTCAAAGTTTGTAATTATCGACTTAAGGATAAACATTCAACGAGCAAAGCGAACGATGTAGCTAGTGAACGATCATTCGTGATCGCTCGTCGAGAGCATGTACGATCTCTGCTCTGTCTCAGTTCTTTCTCACACTTTCACGAAAACTTATGTTACTTTTTTTTCTCACAGCCCTAACTCATACTTTCTATACCTCTATTTTTCTCCTATTTGATTACTCATTGCTACTCCGCTTTTCGAAACTATGGTATCTAGTTTGGAATCAGCTGATAATGGTTTAAAACTTTATATGAATATAGATGGTCAAGCTTCTGAAATAAATTTAAAAAAAAATCAAATCTACTTAATTCAAAATTGGAGCTTTTTTTCACAAACTTACTACTTAATTGAGAATATGAAAACAAATATAGATAGTATTTGTAGAAAGGGAGAGCAGAGTTAAGTATCAACATATCAAGTAATGAAAATTAATATCATTAAGATAAAAGTTGATGGAAACCCTTCAGGTCATGCAACGCAGTAGCTGCGGGTTCAAATCCTGTTCTGGCAAAAGTATTATTCGAGAATTAAAAACTACTCAGAAGGTGTTTAGACTCCTCCACCCTCCCCCCCTTAGGCACAGCGGTTAAAAGGGAGGATAAATTTTGTTTTTCTTTTTTCAAATACATAAAACAAAAAAGTTTTAAACACAATAGAAGTAAAGCATAATTTTGTTTTCTCCAATTCATTTTCTGTAACATATTTATGAAAAATTTGAACAAGAAAATTGTTTAATAATGCTTCTGGAAGGGATGAACGGGTTTCGTCTCGTTTTACACAAAAAAAGATTTTTTAATTTTTTTTTTATATTTTACTTTGTAAACCATATTGAGGTCATTTTCATTATCATTACAGTAAGAGTATGAAAAAAAAAGTAAACTATAATTGTTAAAACCTCTAACAATTTTACTTAAGCACACATTAAAAAATGAATTTAAGAATGGCATCAAAGAGGATTGAGCCGCCCTCACACTCCCGTCCAACTAGAACCAACATCATTATTCTTAAATGTAAATCCACTTTTTTTTTTTATTCATCCCCTGATTAATAGATTGAGATTGAGAAAATTTAAAATGTATTATGGTTTCTATCTGACGACAGATTAGGACACGGTTATCTGGCGGTTAAGATACAGGTCTCATGAGCCAAAGATCCCAGATTCAATGCTCAAAGAGCACGATTGGGTGTTGGCCTGCTGTGAGACTGGTTCATGACAGATTTTATCTTTTATATATATAGTTGGATAAAACAACTATAAAATTAAAATCTGTCATGTACCAGTCCTGCATGATATATATATATATATAAATATATGCAGTTATTCCGAGGAATAGGAATGGGGATTAACTCACATTTCAAGTTGGAGTAAAAAAAAAGTTTACGTTCAAATGGAGAGTTTTTTGACCGTAGATATTATTATTAGATGATTTTAGTTGGGGTTCGGTCAAGGTAGATCCAAAAAAATACAAATAAAAAAAAATTATTTTCTTAAAGATTATCTGCCAACGTTTCGGCTTACATTGTAAGCCATCTTCAGGGCTATCATGAAGACGAGAGAGGACGTTCTGTCAAGAGCAATCATGGAAATGTGAACTTAGGGATAGGACGTCCTCTCTCGTCTTCATGATAGCCCTGAAGATGGCTTACAATGTAAGCCGAAACGTTGGCAGATAATCTTTTAAAAAAATACACTTTTTTTAAATCTGTATTTTTTTTTACCTAATCAAAGCATCTAATAAAATGTTTACGTTATAGTGAGAATAATAATGAGTTTCGATTAAAGAAACTCAAGAAACAATTTTTTCTTACTGGGAAAAAAAATTTTTAACGGTAACAGAAATCATAAAAGCAAGAAGTTACACCAAAAAAAAATTGAACAATTAGGAGTGGGGGTTTTCCGATAAAAAAAATAGTAGTTTTTTGGCTTTGAAGCAACAATTACGGGGTTTTAATTATTGAAATCTGACATATTGTTTTATAATGTTAAATGAATGGCTGAGTTTGATAATGAACGTAATCCAACGAATGGAAGTGGGGTATGCCTGAAATGTCAAGTGTGAGAACAAAACGTTCTTTTACAAGTATTGGACATAACATATAGTTAAGAACAATAAAACTGAACAGAGATTTGTATATTGATGAAATATATATTATATAGGAACGTTCCAATACAAATATCAACGCTGCTGAATAATTCGCTTATTTCACGCAGTTCCTGTATGAAAAACATAACCTTCCCACATTTCTTACACACATCTCTTCAATGTCCAACCGTAGAAAACTTAATGTAACCCTCAAATCATGTGTTTCAAAATCATTCTAATTAAAGACGCTAAAATCCACTTTGGACCTTGGACTCAATCGATATATTCCATCTATTGCATATATTTCAGCTGCGTTACAATTGCTCAGATTGAAGATGACGTCTAAACTTGCATCATACCCTCATCTTCCCATCCTAACCTTGACCTTCCCTTTCCCCTGATGTGGTCGAAAATGCCTTCAACTTACCTCCATACCCCTACTGCGAAACACTCAGCAAAATCCACTTCCAGAGTCTCATTGTGCGGAGAGCTCGCGCAAGAACTCTCCGTGCATCTCATTATGTTTCACTCCCCGACATTCGTTGTGATTAGGGCAGAAGATCAGAGTAGAATTTTCCTCTTCTAGGACGAGGGCTGTGTTCACCTCTGTATCCTTACAGCAATGAATTTGGAACCTTATATTAGAACAACAGGGGAGAAATTGTAATTTACAATGTCTAGAGCTGTTCGCATTTATTACTTATACAAAGACAATATATTTCCATGTCAATTTTCTGCCGGGCATTTTAATTATTTAAGCAACAATAAAGTAAACCAAATTATATAAATCCACGCAGATAACCAATTTCAGATGGATTCATTTAAGATGAGTAAATTGTTCATTCGATATTACTGGTCAAATGTAACGAAGAGGACAGGTGATAAAGAAGGTGAGGTTGGCCTCAGACCAATCGACAAGGGAAATCAACCCTAGAAGTTACACTTAATAACAAACCCCTTTATGGACACTTCCATAAACACATTATAAAGCCCACATTTAAAAAAATAATTATTCTGTCAGTTTAAAATATAATTTTATGCGAATAATATTAATTATTATAAGTTAATAATCAATATATAATTTTAAGCCTAATAATTAAGAAAATTTTAACCTACAGTTAAGGTTTTACAGTTAAGCATCGACTGGACGCTTAACAGCACTTTATTTATTTGTAAACATTTCCCTCCATCGCTTGCGTTGAGCGATTTTCAATTCTAATATATTAAAATAGATTACTATCACTATTTATGTATCATCACAGCACTACTATGTAATAATATACATATATATATGTGTGTGTGTGTGTGTGTGTGTGTGTGTGTGTGTATGTATGTTTGTGTGCATAAATATAATTATACCCCCTCTTTTCCCATCACCCAGTTGTGTACACACAAATATATATAAAATGAAAGTAGAGATCTATCTTACCCTATATAGTATGATAGCTGCACTGAGAAAGCTTTTCCAACATACCTAAAACAAAAACATACAGTTTTAAATGTGAATAAAAAACATAAAAAAAGTTTTTAATTTTTTATAGATAGATTATTGTCACTTAATAAATATATATTTATCCCCTTCTAATAGGTGTATTTAAAACATATTTAACGAAATTGCACAAATTTATTATAGAACAGTAATAACAGTTTGATGCAATGATGCATTGTATTAATGATTACATAGTGATTGATGTAAACTATTTCGTCCATTTATCCAATCATTAATCAAGGAATTTTTAATTTAAAGTATATTACTTTATTGGTGAAGGTGTTATATTTAAAAAACATTTTCACATTCTTCATACATAGAATATTCTTATTAGGCTACAACTATTACTAATTCATAAATAATGTAATTTAAACCTATTCTTTGGGAAAAGTTTAAAGAAAACCGACTTAATGATTACCTAGATATGGAAAATTGTATTCATGGTATTCACTAATGGCCAGTAAAAAAGAAAATGGAATGCATAGGTATCTCTAGGTAACCATTGCTGACTATTTCTATTTATGACAAGAGGGTATTTTATTATTATTCTGCATACTAGTCTCTATACAGTACAATATACATACGAGTTTAAATATCATTTCTATCATTAGTTTAATTTTTGTAGTTATTTCTCAGGCCCATTTCACAGAACTTGATTGTAAGTCTGAGATGATGACGCCACCTCCGAACGCAAACTGAGCTAGCTCTCAGCCATGTGATGTCCTTGGAATCGGGAAAAAATTATACCTCCATGGAAGTTCGCCGAAGCTCGCCATGCATACACATGGAGGCCGCGGAGATAATCACGTGGAAAGCGGGAGAAGATGATTGGAGAGAGGGATTCCCAGCGTAAAAGTGAAAAGACTTTAATTACGGCTAATGAAGCAGGTCGAGAAAAGTTTTCTTTTATAAAGATATTTCATTTTTTACTTTGAAAGAGTATAAGTGAAAATATTTCGCTTCAGATATAACAGATTTTCCATGGGAAAAGTAAACTGGAACATGGCTTTTCAATGCAACATAAAATTATTATCAGTAAACACTCTGTCACATATACAGCTTTTTTGGTTGGGTAATCAAGTACTTGGAGAAAATAACGTTAATTATAATAAAGAATATTATGTTTTTAATAATTAATTACTGTAATGATCCGTTGCTCACCATACAGAAGACGATGTTTGTCTCATAGGAAACGTGTAATCTAAGCATATTTGTTAAATGTTTCGTTAAGGATGGTTATAAATAAAAGAGTAAATGAGAAAATTCAATTAATTAATTCAATGAGAGCAATCAGCTTAGATAAAAAATATAACTACTTAACCTGGCTCAAGACTGGCTAGAAATAAAAAATCAGGGAAGCGATAACACATCTTAATAAATTCATAAATTTCTTTCTTTACAATTGTTTATTGAAAAAAATATTATAAAAAATAAGCGTTAAAAAAGTAAAATTTACACTTCTTGAGTAAATTATAATTCACAATTACTAACTTATTCTTTATTATCATTAATTTTACAAACTTTTTCGAAACCCAAATAACTATAAATTTTGGTCCCTATCTAATCATCTCAATGTTCTCATCCGATTTCAAACTAATAATATCTTAGATATCAATTTTTTAAATTTTTGTCTCGAAATAAACTCCCGTCAGTTGATTTTAATCCATTAACGGACTCATACTAAAGGTTTGCAAAAAGAAACTTAAATTGTGAAATTAGGTTCAGTATTATTTTTTAAATTGCGGACGCTAAATAGGGTAGAAACATATATAAGTACACATATACTCATATATGAACACAAATTATAATTTATTGCTCATCTCGTTTCACTCCTCACTGACGAAGGGAGAGAAGTCACCCCGAAAATTTTGCTCATAACATTTTTCTTCTTTTTGTGTGTACACTACACTCTTTCTCCCTTCTGTTCTTATTATATATATGTATATATATATATATATACAAGGGTCAGTTCTTATGAGGAGAGGTAAAAAAGTTCTCGGCTTACCTTTGAAGGAGAGGATCAAGATAAAGGACTTATGCCTTATCATGTTTATCTAATCAGTAGTTATATTCACTCAAGTTTTCATAATCCTTCCATTTCTTATCCTGTACTTAAATAATTTTAGTTTCATCAGTTTGCTCTTAGCATTGTCACTTTGCACACTCGGAAATTGATGGCCACGATTGACACCTTGGGCTTTGTTTTAGTCAACCATACTCCTTACATTCCAGATCTAGCCTCCAGTAAATACTTTCTGTTCCCGAATCTCAAAGAGAAACTCAAGGAAAAGACCATTTTTAGATTTAAGGACAAAGGCCATCTCAGAAAGGCTATTGATGGTCATTTGTTCAAAAGAAGAAAATTATTATTTTGGGGGTTAAGTAAAATTAATAAATAGACGTAATAAATTTATTGGTATTAAGGGACATTATATTTAAAAATAATAAATGCGTTGTGTTTTGGGTTCATTCCCTTTTGGATCAGGCCAAGAACTATTACTTCTCCCTTCGTAAAATTAATTAAATTAATTCTCTACACATAATATTAAAAATAATAATATTCTAAGAAGTTATAACGTTAATGAACATTAATTGAATTTCCCTTGCATCATAGGCAAAGTTATAACTAATTTATAAATAAATATTTGCTGCCGCACATATATTTAATGTGATTTAATGTAATTGATAGTGCATTATGACTGCAATTACAATGTATTTACTTTTTTTGCTCTCAAAACGGTGAAGACCAAGACTGCAAGATTCAGTGCACCGCGGAAGTTTTCAATTGAATGGAGCAATTGAACATTCCACTAACGGCAAAGTGGGGTAGGGTGGGGGGATGGTCGGAAGAACAGAGGCCTTGATAACTTTAGATGGAGATAGCGAATTCCTACCCACATTCAGAGAGAGATAGTTACGTCTGGAAAACCACAAGGATCTGGATGTAAAGCTAAACCAGCCACAGATGGACAGGAGGACATATCGGCCAGTTTGGCTTCTTCACATCTCAACCAATCGGCTTGAAATTTCTTCTTAGATAGGTGTTACACAAAAATATGTTGGCAAACAATTATATATACGAGGGCGGGTCAATAAGTGCATGACTTTTTAAATGAAACAAAGGTTTTTTGATAAAAAGTAATTTTATTTTTCAACATAGTCTCCTTTGAGCTCTATACACTTCGTCCAACGTTTCTCCAATTTTTTTATCCCTTCCAAAAAATAAGATTTCTCGAGCTATCTGCAAGATGGGTGCCGCGTTTGCTAACAATCGACCATAAACGCAATCGTGTGACAACTTCGATCGAATGTTTGGCGTTGTTCAACCGCAACAAGGACGAGTTTTTGCGCCGATTTGTAACAGTGGACGAAACATGGATACACCACAACACGCCAGAGACCAAGCAGCAGTCAAAACAGTGGGTTTTGTCGGGTGAATCAGCGCCGAAGAAGGCCAATAAAGTCATGGCTACTGTTTTCTGGGATGCACGCGGTGTAATCCACATAGATTACCTTCAGAAGGGAAGAACAATCAATGGCGAATATTATACCAACTTATTGGACCGATTTAATGAGGATTTAAAGAAAAAACGACCGCATTTGGCCAAGAAAAAAGTTCTTTTCCATCAAGACAATGCAAGAGTCCATACGTGTGTTGTTTCCATGGCAAAATTTCAAGAATTACGCTATGAATTGCTCCCTCATCCGCCGTATTCTCCGGATTTAGCCCCGAGTGACTATTTCTTGTTTCCGAACCTTAAGAAATGGCTTGGCGGAAAGAGATTTTATTCCAACAATGAAATCATCTCACAAACAAATACATATTTTGAGGAGCTCGAGAAATCTTATTTTTTGGAAGGGATAAAAAAATTGTAGAAACGTTGGACGAAGTGTGTAGAGCTCAAAGGAGACTATGTTGAAAAATAAAATTACTTTTTATCAAAAAATCTTTGTTTCATTTAAAAAGTCACGCACTTATTGACCCGCCCTCAAATAAACATATTGTATGTAAACATACATATGAACACGCACTCAGAAGAGAGGAGGGTGGGTGGGGTTTAAAAACAGACCAAAATTTAATATCTTCAAGATTTATATAAAAAAGTATATGGAACATAAAATGTGTAAAATTTTCTGATATATATAATCTATAATATTAAAGAAAAAAGAAAAAAAAAGCGCTTGTTAAAGAAAAAAAATTTCAGAAGGTTCTTTCTGGTTTACTTTACTTTAAATTAAATTTCCTCCTTTACTTTAAGTTATATCCATCCATAATGATACAAAGGAAATCTGCTTGATTTGACAGCTACTGCGTGACGAGCGTACATAATAGAATATTACACAATATAGAGTGATGTAAGCATACCACTTGAGTGAACTAAGACAAATGAAGCTACAAACCAAGTCCTCTAAGTTAGGCTCAATAGTTCTAAAGCATTCAGCCAGGTAGCGCTAGATATCCTCCAATTGTCTATCTGAATTCGAAGTGGCTTTTGAAGGGCATAACATTTTTTTAAATGGTGCAATTTGAAACTAAATTCTTGTTTAAGGCTCTTGAATTCTTACAGGAAAAGATTAATATTCTAATTTATTGAATTTTTCTTTTCTTCTTTGCGCGGCGACTGCAGAGTTCATTGGCACTGAATAATTGAATTAAAAATATAGTATCAATAAATTAAATAAATAATAATCTAAATAGTTTATTATATATGTCACGAGGTAATAATCAATTTTTTTATTTTATATATATTTTAAACTGTAATTAATATTTTAGTTTCCACTATATTTAGTTCGATATAGTTCCACGGTAAATTGCGCTAAGACAGCAAATCATTTAAAATAAATTTTATCATAGAACTTTTGCAAATTAGCAGAAAGATTATTTAATCATTCCATGCAACTAAATTTGCATTTTACTAGGGATATACAATCCCTAAAAGAGATACCAAATATTTTTTCTTTTTTTTTTTCTTCATGTGCTTCTTAGATCACCTTGTAACAAAGTCTGTCTTCTATGTCTCCGTCCATCACACTGTGGAAATAAAGGGGAAAACACCAGAAGGAAACATTACATAAGAGTTCTCTCTTCTCTAATCCTCCAGTAATTGCGAAAAGAAAGAAAAAAGTAGAAAAAACCATAGCTAAGATAAGGTTATGACACAGCTTCTTTCAGAGAGCGATCCCAAAGATTATTTGCTATCGGTATGAATCTATCAAAATGGCGGAGGGGAAAAATTACAGGAAAATGTTAGTCCAAGCAATAACGTATACACAGTCTTTAGTTAAAGTTAAATTTAATAAGTAAACCTTTTTTTTTAACCTCCCTTTCAACCACTGAGAGTCATTGAGGGAGGTCTAGATATGGGTAACCAAGCTATTCTATGCACACAACTCACATGAAGCCTTCTAAAAATATCATTAGTATTTTACAGTTATTATACTTAGGTAAATAGTCTAAAGGGTTATTGTCACTACCAATGGATATAGAATTATCATACGTTCTATTATCCATCTTCATTGGTTTCTGCAAACAATCTTTTGTTGGCGAGCGCTTTCGACGAGAAGAAGGTTTGCAGAAACCAATGAAGACGGATAATAGAAGGTATGATATTTATTATATGGTACTTATTTATCGATATCATATGTCGTGTCCACCTCACTAGGAAGTGCCAAATAAAGATAGAAGCTACAGAGTAGAGAATATTATTAATAACGACAATTTAGTATCAATTTGCGAAACTACGGATGCAATTAATAAAAAGGTATTGTATATTCTGTTAATTTCCGTTAGCTGACTTCTGGCACTTAAATTACATAAATATTTACTTTAAAGACTAATTCAAAGTGGTAAAAACATCTCTGTATAAATTATAGAACCAAATATCTCAAATGAAATATGAGTGTATGTGTAAGATAGACCACAAAAATTAACAACAGAAAAACTAGGATTAGGTGGGGAACGATGTGTGTCCTCTTTCATTGCTTGCACATGAAAGAACAAGTATCGGCCACTAAAATGATGACGTCAATCATAAGGATGATATAGCAAGGGACAGAGAAGTGCGCCTTGGTTGACGCAGGCAAACCTCCAGGCAGGCCATTGTCCGGAGGCCACGATGGCGGAGTGATTTCCAGGCAAACAGCTGGAGATTTGTGAAGCGGTGATCTTATTGTTCTCCGGCGCCCTTTTGTGTCCCCGGCCTCAGGCATTGTAGAGGACCTTGCTGTCGTCTTACTCCAAGCTGTCTGTCATCATCGGTGGACACGTGATTCTCAAAACATGCAACGGTAGAAAAGGAGTGGCACACGAAAATACATAATACATCATCTTAATAGGCATCACTAAATACATTTTTCAAAATTAATTAGCTGGTAAAATATATACTTTAAAAAAATAAAATAGAATATAAAACCGACTTTCTAACTAAATCATATAGTCTATAGCAATATATAAGATATGTAAAATTTCCCTTGTACTTTTTAAGATAAACATAAATAAGAAATGTAAGTTAGAAGCCGGAAGAAAAATGAGCTTTTTTATGAATTACCACTAAGCTTTGCTTTAAGCTGGCTAGGAAGGAAAAGTAGGAAAATCTCACACCCAAAGTGTGTTTGTAAATAACAAGAATTTTTCGTAAAAAAGTTATAGAATATAATTCGTAGAGAATTTGTAGGGGTTCGGTCAAGGTTGATCATAAAAATAGAATTTCGAGTAATGTATTTCTAATTATCTGCCGAGGTTTCGAGCTATATTATATGCCATATTCAGGGCTGTTGAAATAGAATGACATAAGAGAACGTAAGAAAACAAAAAAAAAAGATTTACGAGAAGTATTTAGTCAGGATTTCGGTCATAGGAGTAGTGTCCCAAGAACGGATTCCTGACAAACTACTCCTCATTAAGCTCGACAGTCAACTAGTTACCTTCCATAAAATTTGATGTAGCTTACGAAAAGTACTGTGATATGAAATTTTTATGAAAACAATAATAATTTGTAGAAAATTCACCACACCTACTTATAATGACGGTGAGAGGGGACTTGCTGTCACCTGGATCAAATGTTTATGACTAAGAGGTAAGGTTTGTATTTTATAAATATTATATTTTTGTGGTATTCAATCCCACGTAAATTAAAACAATTTTAAGTGCAAGGGAACAGAATAAAAAATCTAACTGACCCAGCCAGGACACGAATCTGGATCTCCTGCTTTCCGGGCCGGTGAGTTAGTTATTGTAAGTTATATAATGTTAGAAAATTACATTTAACACATATTTCGCCTTATTATTAATTCGTTTCTTTATTTTAAAAATTAGGGACTCTATATCGTCAGTACACGCATACATTATATATACACAAAACTACATTTCTTTATAAGGTAGTATATTCAGTGAAAACTAATGTCGACCATTTATTACGAGTAGCATTGAATGTTGTGTGTAGGAGCAGAGTCTAACCCGATCTTATTTCGGAAACGGGAAAGTTGCGCTCCTACCGATCCAGATTTTTTGGTCATCAACAAGGAGAGACAGCTGTAAACGGTTACATGCTCCATGAAAGCTTTAGGCCGGAGATAGTTCTTCTTACCGCAGTAGTCGATAACGCAGGAGTAAAATACACTTTAGTTGGTCAATGGTGGCTACACAACGAGGTTATACAAAATAATTAAAGCCATAATAGGTCGTCAGACGAAGGAGACCGAACAAAAAAACAGTCACACACACAAAAAAGCAAAATAGAAAAACCAGTCCTGTTCTAGGTTTGGCTAGACTGGTAACCAAGGACAAACACGGACAGGCGGAACTGTTTTCTGTAGCACTACTCAGCTTTGGAGAGGGTCTTTTTGAAACAGTACACACACAAACATACATACATATATAATATATATATGGTATAACTTTTGCAGTTATATCATATAGCCTAGCTAGAACAGTCGTGGGGTTTTGAATTTGGTCCAATTTTCAAAGTAACAAAAGACATATTTTTGGTTGTTTAAAATATAAGTATATATGTCTAATTAAATTAATATTTACTGATAAATACCTATAAAAAAAGAATAAAATAAATATCTTCCCTTGACGCCTTTTTTTACCTTTCTCCTCTCTGACTCTTCTTGCGTTCATACACTATATAGGGAGGTCTAGATATGGGTAACCAAGCTATTCTATGCACACAACTCACATGAAGCCTTCTAAAAATATCATTAGTATTTTACAGTTATTATACTTAGGTAAATAGTCTAAAGGGTTATTGTCACTACCAATGAATATATAACTATCATACCTTCTATTATCCGTCTTCATTGGTTTCTGCAAACCATCTTCTGTTGGAGAGCGCTTTCGGACATTGTCCATCTTCTTGGCCGAATACATGTGTTCACAGCCACTGTCTGTATTCAACTCTTCAATTCTGTTATGTATTCAACAGTTGAATACAGACAGTGATAGTGAACACGAGTATTCGGCCAAAAAGATATACAATGTCCGAAAGCGCTCGCCAACAGAAGATGGCTTGCAGAAACCTATGAAGAAGGATAATAGAAGGTATGATGGTTCTATATTCATTGCTGGTGAAAAATAAGCGCCAGGGTAGCTCAGGGGATCCGTACGGGTCTCGCAATCCTGACGCTGCGGGTTCAAATCCCGCCCAGGTCAATCTTTTATTTATAATATAGAAGCTTGTCCTGAGCCATGGATGTTTAGAATGGGGTGGCAACCTGTAGATAGCCCCTCCCTCCAATGACCCTAAGTGGTTGCAAGGGAGGCTAACACAG
>KZ807377.1:349037-364753 GCA_000696205.2 Oncopeltus fasciatus | reverse complement strand
ATATTTTTTACCCCCCCCCCCCCAGTCACATCCCATCGACAGAGATTTTGGTTTCTTAATTTTTAAAATTGCGTAAGCTATAGCAGATAATGTCGTACACACTAACAGACACACAAACAAATACACATTTATATATATATTAATGTCTTATATTATTAACTTATGCTAAAAAAAAATGTAAGAATAATCAAAGAGATTTTTTATCTTCTCGAAAGAGTTGTCGTGATACCACCCTGAATAGCTTTATTTATTTGCCGTGAACAGCTATAACTCCTAAATTTTTCGTCGACTTTGCAAAATAGATAATACATACGCAGGGCCTGCAATGCTCGCTCGAGTTGTTTTCCCTTGGGGTGGGGGGGAGGTCTGTGGAATCCTTGACTGGCTGGCGGTGCCAGGCCCCCCGCATAATGTTGTCCAGACAGCCACATCACGGGCCTGGAAATCGCCAAAGGCAGTCTCTCCAGAGAGAGATATTCAAATTCCTCCTTGAACGCTGGAGCAAGTTCCCCTACAACTTCCCTTGCCTGGCTTACAGCTGACAATGCCAAGTGAGAATACCAGTCTAGGGACTGTCTACAATGGCTGAGAGAAAATAAAAACATTAGGACTACATTTGGAAACCGAGCATAGTGAGAGTAATTATCCCTTGCTAAACTTACACACAAACTTTTAATATATTGATATACATACACAATTACCTACTGATACATATGTAATCAATTATTTATACTTACTATAAGCCAAGTCAGTCAATGAAACTGCTTTATAATTACTGACCAGGGTTTTTCAGTTCCAAAATTGTTCCAAACTCAAATGTGGTTAAAAAAATACAACAATAAAGTAACATTTAAGTTTGGCACAAACACAAAATCGCTAATTCGTACATAAATAAATACACACACAGGCGCGAACGCAACTTTAAAAGTCAACGCTACTTTCTCTGTTTTTAGTTTGTCCCAAATAAATTTCATCATATCATTGTTAAACACTACATAAAATTCTGAGTTCAATAACGAGAAAAGTGGGTACAACAGAATAACGGTTATTCTGACATATAAAGTATTATTAAAAACATTTAAAAAATTTCTATATTAATAAAATTCAAAAAGCTAAATTTGGCTGGATTGAGGTAGGGTTGACTTGAAACTATCTATGACTATGGGCATATTAACTAGCTCAAGTACACTTAATCAAAATTATATTCTGGTAATAAAAATTAGGAGTGTGGGATAACTTGATACCTAAACAACAAATTAAGCGAATTCCTCAGAATCTTAGTTGATGATTATTTATATTTTTATTTTTATATAATTTAATCCCCTTAGACTTATGGAACATATATATTTCATCATAATACATATATGTACGAGTTTCAATACTCAAAACTAAGTATAACGCTGCTAGGTTGAAAATACTTATCTTTGATATTTCATTTAATCTCCCGCAATTATTCGTCCACACATTAACGAAATTAGCCCTTCCATTTAAATTGAATAGATATACGCCAATTTGGATTGAAAATCAACTAATATAAAACTCAAGGACGTAAAATATAAAATTCACTGTCCAGGTAGAGTTTGACTATTAATAGTACAATTTATTTTTGTAACTTCTACTATATTTTGCTTATGAATAAATTAATATATGTTTATGCTTAACTCTCCAAACTAAACACTATGCACGCAACATCAAAAAAAGGTTTCACGATCTTTTCACATTTTTAGTAATTCTCCAATACATATTTTCAATAAAGAATGTATATATGTGAGTGTGTGTATGTTTGTAGACAATGAAACGCTCGTGCTTGCGATATATATAATAAATAAGAACAGGTGGGAGGAAGAATGTAGTGAATACACAAGAAGAAAAATTTCAAGTAAACACACAGCTTCAAGTAAATTGAAAAACTTACAAATAAGTAAAATGTTACTGCAATTTTTTCTTTTGCGTGTTCACTACACTCTTTCTCCCACCAGTTCATATATATATACTAATCTGACTGATCGAGTAGGGCTTTACATGATTTTAATGTTTATAAAAATATATTCATTCTACGATACTGAGCAATTCGCTTACTTTGCACAGTTTCTGCGTGATTTTTTTTTTTGTTTACTTTTTGTCAGTGTTTAATTTTAATTGAGTTAATTGCACATATTTTAGTAAAAAAAAACACTACTCCAATTAAAGATTTAGTTCGAGTGCCTTCAGTCTTACTTTCCCAGTAAATATATAGTACACGTCATGTGACCGGAATCTGGAACATGATAAATACAGAGAACTCAGATAGCAAACAGCGTTTTGGGAACGGACTGCCAAGAAGCGTACAAAACAGAAGAACGTAGTATTTGCTGTCTAAATAAATACCAGCCATAAGTATTTTTGACTCCGATCTTTAAATGGCACATGCGTTCTTATTGGTCCTCGGTTCTAGAGGCAATAACCTCGATATGCCCTGTACACAAGTACTAATACTGAAGTGGTGGTGAGTGTACGGGAGACGTCGGCAACGCCTAAAATAGAGAGCAGGCTCTACTAGGCGTAAATAAAAGTCATCTTTGTTATTATTATTATTATTTAACCCCCCCCCCCTTCAACCAGTTAGTGGCATTAAGGGAAGGGCTATCTACTCTAAACACCCATGGTCGCGGGCAAGCTTTTCTTTATCGAAAACACTTCCCAGTGGGATTGAATTCGCTGCGAAAGCATAAAGAGGAGCGAGGTTTTGTCAAGTTGCTTGAATTATTAGCGAATTTCCGGTAGGGATAATGTTTTTAGTTAACTTTAGCTAATGAAAATTTAAAAATGAAAAGTACTTAATCTAGTAAGCCAATCAATTTCAAACCTTTAGAGAGAGGAAAGTTAGTTCCAATATTAGCATAGTGTGTAACCTCCTGATGAGGTGTAGTAAGTACAAGAAATTAGTAAATAAAAAAAGTTTTTGAGTAATTTTTTATTCATTAGACTTTCAACTTTCTCCAAAACAATTTTACAAGAAGGTTATCTTTTTAATTATAGGTGTCATTTTTGCCTAACTATTACTTAGGATAGGTTTCAAAGGCAGAGGCTATTGATTTTTTATATCACTTTTTCAAAATTTTTATCTTCAAAACTTTTTTCAACAACTTTGATCAAAGAAGATAGTCTCGTTAATTATGAAATTCATTTTTGCTTAATTATTGCGTAGGGTACATTTCTGAGGCAGGAGTCTCTGATTTTTCACAAAACTTTTTTTTAATGTATTCATTACATCCTGTAAAATTACAAAAAAAAAAGGATACTAAACAAATTTGAAAATAGTGGCATCGAAGTTCCATAAAAGATAGGTTAGAATATAAATTAAATAAAATTACATTTTACATCTTATTCGTTTTGTAAGGTTTTTTTTTTTTTTTGTAACTAATAATGACAAAGATATACCGAACTCTTACAACGGTTTAAAAAATTAAGATTTAATGTCGAATTGGCTTACATTATTTTAATAATGAGGACTCTAGAGCATGTACAGAATAATAAATAGATAGACATGTATTTTTAACGGACCGTATATTTATCTTCACCAATGTAGAATCGGAGGATATTCGTAGAAATATTTTGTATGTAACGTCATGATACCAACGTGAATAGTTTGATGTTACTTAAGTTTGCTGGTAATCTCTGTTGTAGTAGTCATATATAAACAGGAATAAAAAGTTTATCTCTGAATTTTATTAAACAGATATGGGATGTGGGCTGTTGCGAAGGATTGATAAGGAATGGCTCCATTTTTAAACGAAGATTCACGGATGGAGTAATGGAATTTTAGAAAAACAAGTTTAGGTAAACTCTAATGTTTATACCTCATTGATATATACTTTATTTTGATACAGAATTTATAGTGTACATTTCATTTTCGTCAAAATTTCAATTTTAACCACAAATTAAGGATAAAAATATACTTTATTCAGCAAAAAAAAAATAGCCACTCTCAATGCAAACATCTTTTGTTTAAATGTGGAATTTTTGTCAAAATGTTAGAAAAAATACTCAATTCGGTTTTCAAAATGTGCATTTTTTTATATTTCGCCGACGTTTAGAATTGCTTTTTTTTTTTTTTAATTTATTAACCTTTCTTTCAAGAACTAAGGGCCATGGAGGACGGGGCTATCTAGAGGTTACCACCCCATTCTAAACTTCGATAGCTTGCCCCTGTGCAGGATTTGGGTTTGCACTGTAAACCCCCTTTAGGGCTACCATGAAGCCGAGTGGGAAGTAATAACAACAAAGAAATCTAACTGATCAGTTATGTAACAACTTCCCCATTACTGTCTTTACTTCACAATCATATCTGGATTTAGTCCCAAAAATCCCAAAAAATCACGAATTTTCCAATAGCGTGACCTGTAGGAAGGTTACCCTTATAATAATGATAAAATTTTGGACACACATGAGTAAAATGAAAATGTCAGAATATAACTTTATGCATTCCATAGGCTTGAACAATTTAAGAAGTACACTTCATACATACAAAAATGAGGGGGAGGAGAAATACACGATGTTATAAGATTTATCAAAAAAGTAATTTATTTATTCACAAAAATTACGAAAAAGAATCGGAAGAGCCAAGAGTATATATACACATAATTATNTTAGAATCAAGAGCGTGTTATCTTCAGTGTGTGTATATTTAAGTCTGTAGAATTTTGTGTATTTTTATAACATCCGCAAAAATTTTTGTGGATTCCTCTGTGCATTAATTTATTTGAAGTAGAAATCTATCAATTCTTCTTCCCTAACCAAGGTTTTTCAATGTTTCTGTAACTATTTTTAAAATTTATAGACATTCCAGTTTTATCATTGTGTTGCAGTGCTACATATTTGGCATGTTAAGATACAAGATTGTAAGGAGACTTTAGCTTTAATAATAATACATTATATGAATAATATTAGTTACATTATGAACTTTTATGAAATGGTGTGATAATGGCAATTGTGATAATTTACGCTGTAAAATTGGCATTAAGCATATTGTGTAATATGATATCATTCACAAATAGGTTACGTGTAGTAGTATAATGTACGTATTTTTTATGAAATTTATATATTTATGAAAACTATATATGATATATAGATTATAAGTACGACATGACAAATTCAAATTCTTGTGCATATGTAGTTTTCGGGGAGCAATAAATCTAATCCATTTTGCTCTACAAACCGGTTAATTACAATACAAAAATATAAGCGTAATAAATATCTGCCAAAAAAAATAAAAAATAAAAAAAGCTGCTTCCAAGTCTATATACCGGTTTAATCTTTCCTTTTTTTTCCTATGTTTGCAAGTTTTCCAATCTCAAGAAGAAACACAATACATTAAGTTTCGTCATACATTGAAATCGATACTATCATTGTTATCATTGACAATACGCTGAGAAACATTGCTGGGCGTAAGATTTGTTAGACAACCATTGTTCGCATTAGGCACGCGGAAGCCGAGTGTATTTTAAAATTTAGATTTTTTTTTTATCCTTCTCCTTTTCCATTCCTTACTCATGAACTATGAGAGTCATAGATTCGTTCAGACGCCATTTCAAGGAAGATTCTATTTTAATATCCTGGAGAATTTATTACTTTTTTCGATATTTCAATAAAAAATTAAAATTTCGTATTGAAAACAGGTATTCTGAGCATTTAGACAAAAGTTTAGCAATTAAATTGAACTCAAATAGAAAAATTCTGTGACATCCGAGATATGACAGCTATAGAGATTTGTAATGATTTATTCGATCTAGCAAGCAGGAAGTGACAAAATTACTGCATAAGGTGATATTGCCTGGTATGTACGGGGGAAAAGCGTTAAACCTAAAAAAAAAAAAAAAAAACCATATTAAACGTGTCAAAATATTTAATTTTACGCACATCATGTAACACTAATTATTAAAAAATTTTCTTCCTCTAAACCCCCCTCCCTGACATCATTTATCAGCCAAAATAAATTTATTCAACCGATTGAAATAAAATGCCGAACTTAATACGAAATTTGGTCTCCATATTTTAGGAAAAAGGGTTCTCGGCCAACCCTCGAAGTTACCCTCTTAAATTTTTCGCTTATAATTAGTTTTGAGGAAAAAATGTTGTTGGACTTAAATATTACTAAAAGAGCATTTTAAACAAATTCTGTTATTTGTTCATAATAATTTAGATATTAAGATCTATCACCCGCTAAACAACCCCTCCCTTTTCACCTCTTTCTGCTAATAACGAACACCTTCAAGGGTTTTACAAAAATCAGCTCACGTAACGATAGTAGTATTATTTATTTTTAAATTTCTGTCAATATAGAGCTGAAAAAAAATGCAAACACACACACACACACACACACACACACACACACACACACACACACACACACACACACACACATTTTATTTTAATTGTTTCGATAAAGGGAGGCTATAATAATTATTTTATAATTATAATTATTTTTCTCCCTTGATAATACGTAAAGTTTTGGACACTAGTCACTTATGAGGGTACATCCGTGTGGGATCGTCACACTGGATGGAAAGCGTTAGCCCATCCAGTGAGTGATAGGAGTCTGAGAAAGTTGCCTTAAAAAACCCTACTCCTTGACCCAATAGAGTATGAATAACTAAGACATAATGGAGGAGAAATGATTAGGAAGATTAAAAAACAACTTAAATTTCTAACTTTTTACAAAGTTATAAAACAGAGCAAAATAATTAAGATTACATTAGACAATTAATGAGAGGGAATAGAATAAAAAATCTATCTGTCCCAGCCAGGAATCGAACCTGAATCTCCTGCTATCCGGGCCGGTGCATTTACCAGTTATGCTACCATGAACATTTACGTGGGATAAAATACCACAACCAAATAAAATATTTATAAAAATTATATTAGTTATTTAATTTCAGATAAGTAAAACAAAGAAGACCTTTTTAATCGAAATGATAGGCTTCATTTTTTAATGAATTAGTATAGGCTGAAAGTTTCATAACATTATTTTAATCCTCGGGGCTTACAATAAATCCATTTATAAGAGTGGTCAAAAATCACTTATATACTGAAGTGTAAGCCCATTCAATCACTTAGGGCCAAGGAGGAAAGGGATATCTACAGGATGCCACCTCATTCTAAACATTCACAGCCAGGACAAGCTATAATTTATTGATAAAAACACAGTCCCCAAGGTGGGATTTGAACCCGCGGCACCGGAATTGCAAATATTCAATATTATACATCAACACAGAACAATAACATATAAGTAATAATAAATTATTGGTGAGAAAATAACAATAAATAATGGGGCGCTAAGGTAGCTCAGGAGATTAGTTCGGGGTGGCATTCCACGGGTTATCCCGTAATCTTGACATTACGGGTTAAAGTCCCGACCAGGGTAAGCTTTTATCGATAAATAAAAGCTTGTCCTGACACATAGAGGTTTAGAATGGGGTGGCCACCTGTAGATAACCTCTCCTTCCATGAACTCAAGTGATTGAAAGAGTGGTTAACACAAACAAAAAAAAAAGATAAATAATACACTTTTTTTTGTATTCATATTAAGTTAAATTAATGTAAATTTGAATTTTTTAAATTTATTTTATTTAAAAAATCTGCTACTAGAATAAACATCAAATTAAAAAGCTGTTATGGTTTTAATACATGACTAATTCATAAATGAAAATTAATATTTCGAGACAATTGTAATATTAATAATATTATAATTGTAACAGCAGTATTTTAATCATATTAATATATACAAGATTATAATTCTAACTAATAATTTCTTTGTTTTGAGATTTGTATACCACATACTAATGCCTTTACGAACGAGTTTCAAGCTTAAAAGCAATTAAATAATGAATTCGCACAAACATGAAAATACAATGAGTAAAAGGCACATAACTGCTGCTTCCATGATGTTAAGTATACTTATTGGTCCCGCAATTCCAAGTTCAGTGTATACAGCGTTACATTCCTCAAGTGTTGGCAAGAAGTATCGCGTTATCATCTGCTCTTTCACAACGCCAGACCATGTGTACTTACAGGAATCGCATGAAGCAGACGAGAAAATCTTCCACATGAAGCAATGCACTAAGATAACAAGCAAGAATATTTACTCTGATAAAAGTAAAATACACTCTCGCGTTCAAACACAATCAGATTACACTTAATTAATGAAGAGGAAATGGAAATTCGCTCAAATAGGCGCCGTTCAGAAATCTGATAAGCGAATTTCAATGATAACTCTTAACCCTGATGGTAATTTTTTTATAACACTATTTCTATGTTGTATTCCAGTAATAAAGTGATTATTTATGTTTCTGATGGATGTTCTGAACATAAAACAGTTTCATTTATCTCATACACCAAACCAGAGTAATTAATACAGGAAAAAAATTAATATAAAACTTTCATGCATATTAATGGAGCTGACTTTTTGATACCAATTTTTTTCACTAATATTGAAATTAAATATCTGTAATTTTTAAGAAAATAAAACTCAATTTCTAACAAACTAAATTTGATCATTTTCAAAAATTTATTTATTTTAACTTTTTTTCACAATAGAAAATACAACAAATTCCCAGGTTCGAACCCCGGAAGTTGCCGATTAGTGGGGCTCAGAAGCAGGATCGACCAACCTGCTTCTGGAATAAAAAACCTAATCGTGAATATGAATTTGTGAATGAATGGGTATGTGTGTGAAATTAGATCTAGTACCACATGAAGTGGTTAAATATCCTTAAAACATACACAAGCACAGAAAGAGAGAGAGAGAGTGAGAGCAAGAGTAAGTCGCGTGTATGAGTGCCCGTGGGACAGTAAAGAAAGACCTCACAAGTCCTGCCAAACGCACAAGAAAGGGCTAAAGATACTCGAGTGTGTGAAGCCAACTGAAAAAGAAATGTGTGTGTCTGTGTTGGGAAAGAAAATGATTCTGAGTGAGGGATGGGAGGGAAGAGTGAGAAAGAATCACACGAAGACATACACAGACACACCCAGTATCCTTTTTTTATTATTATTATTTTTTTGAACTTAGACTCTTTCCAGAGCGATGCCAATGCAAAGATTTTAATGAGGATTTATTCATCCTCCACAAGTATCCTATAATTAGTATCCTGTACTTGCAACCAAGTCAGAGAAATAATTTACATAAATATAAGTTATTTAATGTAAATGCAATAAAAGCAACTACGATTCATAAATTCAACGCATACTTGTGTCCCATAGGTCCGAGAGACCCACCCCTAATCCTCTCATCGACTTACAGCTTAATTACGCCCCAATGTAAGAATATATATATATATATACACATATGTATTTTATATATTTATGGACACAGTTTATATATGTTGAGAGTGGTGTCGTTGGTCACCTTCTCTCCTCATGTGATTGATATTGAGAGTAATTTTTTTTTCTCTAATTCATTGTGGTGATCAAATTACAAAATATTTTAATTTAACAGAATGTAATAAATAAATGAAAGTTAAAAAAAAAAGTTTATGTGTGTGTGTGTGTGTGCGCGCGCGTGTGTGTGTGTGAGTATGTGTGTTTTAATATCAACACTGCATGTATTATTTTACCTTTGGTCAATAAATAAATCTCAATGACTCTTATTATTTTTTTTTTGTAGTTATCTCTTTAGTACAAACTCCGCATATCTCCATGGACTACTCGACTACCCGACTTATGACGTTGCTGCTGTTTCACGAGTCGATCCCCTACTCCCACTAAAGACTACAAGTCTCTGCACATGAAATGACCGATCAACCATGAACACGTACGCAATACCTCCTCAATCGGCCATGACGATGTGATTAAGCCGAATGGGATGCAGATTGTCCTTGTAGTGTAGGACATTAACGATCCGTATCTAAGCGGAAGATAACTAATGCAAATCCATAGACTTCTAGCGATGAACATCATCCAAAACAATGTTATATATGTTATATTATATCTCAATTGAACAGTCCAACTTACGTTAACAATACCTAATCAATCATTACAATACTCGTACAAAATACTAGAGATAACTCACATTGACCACTTTCCCGAACCAATATGTAACGTACATGTCCATAATTAAATTTCATATTAATCAACTTCGATCATGACAGCATTAGAATTGATACGATTCATTATCATATATGATATTGACTATGACATATATGAATTAATCTGAACATAAATTACTTAAACGACAGATTTACTTTGATTTCTAAAAGAATACTCAATATTTTAATTTATATTTATTTATGTCTTAGTATGTAAAGTAAAATATTATTGATTTAAGAGGAATATATTCGTAAATTATGAATAAATATTTTCTTCATTTAGCTTACCAAATTTTACCTTGGAAATTTGCAACGGATTCGAGAATGCTCTGTGACTTTTGCGATTTGAGGGGATGTTAGTTGGTGGGAAGTGTCCATAAAAAGTCATATAAAGAATTAACATTCTTGCCGTTAGGCGTGAGATGCAGGCCATAAAATGCACAAATAACACTATTCACATAGGGTGCTAAGCAAGATTGAGTCATTAGGCTTACTAACCTACTGCGATAACGTTTTTTTTTACCCCAATTTTATTACGGCAAGAATTACTGCTGTCAGAACGCGCCTCTAATTCCAAGGACTTTCCCGCGATAACGTTAGATAGCGTATCTGTTTTACAAAACAGCCCTCGGCAAACAGATGTTTTCCTTAAAGAGTTAAACAAAACACGTGAATTACTAAAAATAAAATTACTTTAATTTCTGATGAAATACTATTCAACATCACAAGTTTTGTAAGCGTGTAGACGTAATGAACAACCTCCACAAAAATATGAAGCCCAAATAAGTGAATTACAATTTCGAACAAGAAAATATTTAAAATGTTATTTATAGTTGTAGTATATTGAGGGGCGAAACTAATCAAATTTAGTTAGATAAAATATTCAGTAATGTTCAGAAAAAATGTCTGAAAGGGTAGTATTAACCCCTCATCATTTGATCTAGTTGACCGTCAAGCTTTACGAGGAGAGGTAATTCATGATTTAGTTACTGTAGAGCAGAATGCAGAGTACAAGTCTCTCTCTCCCTATCCTCCCATTTTTCTTGATGGAGGCCTGAAATTTAGGCCGAAATGTTGGCAAAAATAAAATAAAAAATTATTTTAGATTCTTTAGCTCCAAGACCGAATTTCTGACAAACCCCTCCTCACAAATTTTATTATATTTCCTTGGCTTTAGAAGTTTCTCCCATAATCAAACGGGAACGTGTAAAGTCTCGATATAGAGATGTTGGCAAAAGCTTGCCAGGATTAAGTACTAAAGGATCGTTGAATGACACCTCGTTATCGGCCCTGTCTAGGGATTACTAGTCTTGCAGTGCTTTGGGGAGGCAGACCTTCTATCGTAGACCTTCCAGGTAGACAGGCTGATAACTTATCTACTCCAAGCCGCCATTATCCTGGAAACTACCTTCTGCGGCGGCTGCAGGATATAAATCGTCATAAGAAATTAATTTCATCTCAAGTAGAATAATACAAATAATTTTATTTATTTTCAAAGTGTCCTTCACATATTTTTCAAAATTTAAAGATGATAACTTGTAAAAGTAGGTGAATCATTAATCATTGATGAAATAAAAGCTATTTTTTACATAATAAATACCTTATTTTCCAATTTTATTGCCCGTAAATCTCTCATTCACTTATTTATATATTTTGGGCCACCCCTACCACCACCAATGAACCAAATAAACAAATTTTTTTTGGAATAATTTTATAATTTCTCTATTAGTTATAATATAATTTCAGATACAAAACTAATAAATGCTTTATTTGTAATTCTTTATTAATATTACAAATTTTAATTCAGCAAAACTTAAATATTTTTATTTCTACTCTACTTAAAAGTTCCCATTTAGATCAATTTTAAACATTAAAAACATTTAATTNCAAAACAATTAATGAGAGGGAATAGAATATAAAAACTATCTGTCCCAGCCAGGAATCGAACCTGGATCTCCTGCTATCCGGGCCGGTGTACTTACCAGTTATACTACCAGGACGCGTTAGTTGTCTTATTCAAATCCCTCTACACTAACAAGAGCATAACCCACGAGAAAGGCGAGAACTTCGTCTTGTACTCGAGGGAGCTGACGTTGTCATATATTTTGTCGACTTTCGTCATTTACTTTATTTAATTTTTTCATTATAAATATTTAATTTGGTTGTGGTATTTTATCCCACGTAAATTAAATTCTATTCCCTCTCATTGATTGTTTGAAATTTACGTGGGATAAAATACCACAACCAAATTAAATAACTGGTAAGTACACCGGCCCGGATAGCAGGAGATCCAGGTTCGATTCCTGGCTGGGACAGATAGTTTTTTATATTCTATTCCCTCTCATTAATTGTTTAAAAACTCTTGAAGTTACGCTTAATTGTTTATTGAGAAATCCCTCACCTGTATTATGGACAACTTCCTCTAGTCGATTCAATCCCTTCTCATAAAATCTAGCACCAAAAAGGTTTTTTTTTTATGTAAAATAAATATTTTCGAGAAAATATACAGCATATATCTACATCCCCTATAGAAAGTCCTAAGTAAACACACACATCTAAACATGTCGCGCAAAAGCAACGAACACAGCCTAAACGCTTAGGAGAATGAACAGGAAGAACTACTAGAAAGTACATACTTTCGTATTAAAGAAACATGAGTCTCTTAGGCATACAAGGCCCAACGTACACAATACACGGAGCTGAAGAACCACAGCCGAGTGAACAATACCTTATCAGTGAGACCAGTTCAAGGAACACAATACAGGGAACTTTATCAATCACTCGTTACTATGGGAGCAATATCTGGAGAAATATCTTAAGACGGAGGGCACAATGCTTGGGCAAGCTGACCCTACCATGGTACAAAATCCTAAACATCCTTCACAGGAATACAATTATAAATCCTAATTCCTTATCGCACATTTTCCTAAACAAGGAACAGAGTCCTTGGACAAAGAGACTCACAATAATCACAGACAAAGCAATCACCTTTGTTCATATCGTACCAATTCACTTTTCTATATGGTAACTACCAGCAAAATAATGCCTTTTAATAAGACTAAAACTCATTCATTATGCTGTAGGAAAACTACTGGGGTTCATTTCAAGCGGAAGAATTAATCCCATCAACTTCACAAATTTTAGGATTTAAAATCATCTTCTTAAGCCAAGGGAGATATATAACCGAGACATTATTAGGATAATATATTATTTAAGATTCGGTTACAGTGACGATCCTCTGGCATCATCCTATAGCGCATCATCAGTAATCGATAGTAAATAAATATCACTGCTAAGCAAAAATCACGCAGCAGCCACGAAAAAAACAAAAACAAATAAACAAAAGAAAAGAAACAAACATAAGCCTAAATATTATATCTTCATTTTCTAAGTCGAAGAAAAATAGTTTAGTTAGTTTAACTATTGAAAAACAGTTTTTTTTATGTTCCCCCACCCTCTCTTACAACCTAGTTTAGTTCAAATTAGTTTATGTTTTCCGTTAAATTGTTTTATGATAAAAAATTTTATAAAATACATATTACACCAATTTCTTTTTGGGCAGTCACTGTACTTTCTACCTGCCTGTTCTTGATTACTGTATATATATATATATTTTTCCCATATTTTGCCTCTCCATTNTTTATATCTGTATATATATATATATATATATATATATATAAAGTGTGGGTGTGTGGGGGTTTAATATCAACACTGCATGTGTTATATTTCCTATAGTAAATAAATCTTAATGCCTCTTTATTCTTATAAATTTTTATATTTATCCCTTTTAACAAAATTTATACACAATTTTCGTAACTCTTAAAACAAAAAAAAAGGAAATGAACATTTTTTTTAATATGGTTTCAATGAGTAGAAACACCATTCTCTTTGACCGATTTCAGCATTTAAAAAATTCACTCAAAGGTCTATGAAAAAAAAATTAAAAACCAATTTTGTAATTATTTAGAAAAATGAGAACAATAAAAGCGAACAGACAAATATATATGAATCATATATGAATTTGAATCACCACTAACTATTCAATGAAAATAGAAAAATTAATAACTGACATGAACTAAATCAGACGTAATACAATTATAACACAACATTATTTTATATTGATTATTGAAAGAATACTGATAATAACAATGGGCCAAATATTTCCAAAAATAAATCAGATAATAAAACAAAATCTATTTAAAAGTGACTTCACTCCCCCTTTGTTAAGTATATGGGATATATATGGGATACTCCCCCAAATATATGGGATACTCCCCCAAATATATGGGATACTTAAAAGCATATTAATTTTTGTACGAATTATTTTCACTAGAAACAAATCATTGGTTTAGTAAGACTTTTACTTAATCTTTTACAATTAAAACAACTAGAATTCCAAAACTGAACAATCACGAATTGATCTATCTGACGAATTGATAAGGAGTGGATTTATAATCTTAAATTTAATCTTTATACGTCTACATTATTATAAATTGTTCTCAAGAATCAGCTACCTTTCATGTTCCCTTGCAGAACCCATATATCTAGCTAACTGGACCCAATTCTTGCCACTGAAGCAATTATTTATTTACAAATCAACATTTGGCATCCCATTATGAACAAGGATTGGACTTTATTGGGACATTTTTACATAACTCTTTACCGAAAAAACTCCAAGCTGAAAGAAAATATTAATACATTTCGGGATCTAATAAAAAAAATAAGCTAATTATTAATAGAATAGTACTTCTAGCTACTGCCCCCATCCTGTAATGATCTATGCCATTGTCCCCTCACATTAATGTAACTTGCTTTCCTCACATCAGATTTCAAATTTCGCTTCTCCAAGTTAATGATTTACGGCGGTTCAAGAAATTACAGGGTTTACAGACTTCCACATAGCGGTTAAGCTGAACCAGACGATATCCGTTCCTTTTGGTGGAATTTACAGTGGAAAGAGCAGTAAAAAACCAAAGAAGCTGACGATCCGAGGAACGCCGAAAATTGTAGTAAGTGGATTACCAAATTCTTGTTCCGCCATTTGCTTATATCAGTCTGCCTTAGTGTCCACAATATTTTTAGTTTCATTTATACCTTTAGCAAACGCCCTCATATATTTTGGTTATATGTTATAAAATAGAATTTACAAGATAAAATTTTTAATTTAATCCAAAATTAAATTTTTATTTGACATATAGCCATCTGTAGTTCTATTTGTAATTGTTGTGTAATGTTAGTGTTGTGTATTTAAATAAGTTACGTTATTAGGTAATATTGTGTATATTTCGAAATTTTAGGCTTTATTCAAATGTATATGTTATTGGTGCCGGTTTTATGTACTTGCGTCTTACACTTTTGAAAAAAAATTACTTAAAATTATGTAAAATTTATGGATTAAATGCCATATAAAAAATAAATATTCCAAGTTTCGTTTGTTTAGTAGAAATTGATGAAGAATAAAATATATAAAAAAATCGAAAGGCACATACAGTTGTGGATACATTGATTTCTTCATGGAATTTTGCTATTAGTGTTCATTGAGAGTGGTGACACTGGTCATCTCCTCTCCTCATGTGACTTTCATTAATGTCATTTATTTTCTATTAAACATTGTCATCAAATTACATCAAAATACACTAATATATATATATATAT
>KZ807377.1:302147-317777 GCA_000696205.2 Oncopeltus fasciatus | reverse complement strand
AATTATCTTGGGTATATATATTGTATTCATCTCTCTTAGATCATTCAATCACTATTTGTTATACATGTGCTTCAACATAATACTCCGATCTCTACACAAAAACACAAGTGGCACACAAAAAGTGACTTATCTCAAGTCAATTTCTCAGTTAAGTAATCGGGTTATAGAGATAACGGGACATTATCTTCTTGGTTTTACACCAATTAACACAGATCTCAGTTAAGTCTTAGAAACAGAAAAAAAATTATTTTTTTCATTTATTATCTTATCTATTAAAACATTCTACAATAAGAGTAATTAATTTAGACTAATACTTCGAAGATTTAAAGAAAAATCAATAACTGATAATACTGTTTCCTACAGTCTAAAGTTATGTGCAAAAAAAATATGGACTATCAAACTAAGGGAGAAAAACCCCACAAAAAATTAGGAAGCATGGTCGATGGCTATTTGCTAGACACGATTGATTACTATAACGTGATTTAAATACCCTGGATGTTGGTTAGATTCTAGTATAAATTTTTTGTTTCAAACTCACCCTTAAAAAAAAAATGCAAGGGAAAAGGCAGGATTACTGGGAAGTAAAAAAGTATTTAAACGGTAGAATACTTAATATTGACTTAGATGATATTATTTTTGTTGTCCATTCTTTTTTTGTTTTACATTGTTATTTAATTTTTTATTAAGCTGCATAAACTTAGTAAATTTCTAACCCCTTTATTTGCATAAGTAATTAGTAACCAAATATATTGGGATTTTTATTTTACCAGAAATTGCAATTACAGGATTCAGTTGTTTAGAAAGTCAATTTATTATTAAGTGAAAATGCAAAAAATCTATATTAAATTGTAAAGATTACTAAGTATAATGTTATCATATTAGAGATAGAAAAATAGGTTAGAAACGTACATTTTCGGAAGTTCGGAAATTTGAAACTTTTGTTTTGTTCGATATTTGGGTTACAACAGAAGAAGCAATAATTGCGAGGACTATTGAATTGTTTATACTCACAAATGCACATCCCCCTAACCCATCTACTAGTTGTAATCGGTGCAAATTTAAAGAAAAATTTAAAAACCAACCAAAAAAAAAATAAAATAAATATTTCAATGGCTGCAGTTCATTCAGAAAATTTGCCATACATTATTTCTTTTTGTTAAAAAATATCAGTAGCATTTTAACTTGCCAAGTATATGAATAACTCTTATTAAATAGTTTAATTAAATATTGGCTCCGTCACTGGGTTAATTATACCAGGTTTTGAAATATATATAATTTAAGAATTACTTTAACCTAGAATTTATATAATAATTCTTATATAAACTCCAGTTATAAATTTTAATTTATACTTATGTGCAGTACTTAATTAATTAACCCAAGATGAAATTTTTCATCAGTTTTTATGAATCAGAAAGAATTATTTTATTTCCCTCGTCCCTTTGGCAAATGTCGTCAAGTGACATTTTGACTTTATCACATGATGTCTTTGAGGAAGAGGGACTTCCTGTACGGAAAATATGATTTATACTTAAACAAATGAGTCAAGAAAAGTGTATCAACACATCATTCACCAAAGTTCTGGTGCAAAAAATTTTTTTTTCCATCACGCCTAAATCATTTTTATTCTATTTATTTTTTATGATTATGAATTGTTAAGCCCTAATTACAGCATTAAAATAATGAATTTCATTTTATATTGATTAACGCCTTCTAGTGTCCTATAAACTATTTTTGTGTTTATATTATGCACTTATTAAAGTTATGCACTCATCAGAATAATTACAAAATTATATTAAGCAAAACGGGTTTTCCCATTTTTTTTTTTTTTTTTTTAACTAAAGAAGGAAAGTACAAAATTTTAGATGTTTACCATCCCAATTGCGCTCATTACTACCCTTTTTTTACGATAAATTTGTCAGATTTTTGCAAAGATATAATAAATAAACAGATATATTCAATGACCTGTCAAAGTTAGTTAACTGTAGAGCATTTGCATGAATAGTAATACAAATACAAATCAAGGAAGATTTTAGAAAATATGAAAAGTGGCGTCAAGGGATTTAAAAACTTATGTATAAATTTATAACTCACGTACTTGGCGATAACAGAAATTTAATTAAAACATTTTTTTTTTTCAAAGTTAGTTAAAATATAAAAGGAAATATTCCTGAAATTGGGTTCATTAGAATGAAGCTGTACTCAATGCAAATGTTAACTACCTTCATCTGAAACGCCAACTGACTTCAAATAATTGGGAGAGTATAATCATTACAGGAGAGGAACGAGGAGCCAGGATAATGAAACAGGTGCCGACCTAAGTTTCGAAGAGGTCCTGCAAAAGCATTTCCTTATAGAACTGTGCATTCTCCCAAACAAAAATAAGACGAAGGACATATCTCCCCTTGTCGAAAATCTACGAAAACAGAATCCTTTAATGCTTATAAAACCACTGAAACTGGGCCGACAGTTATATAACTGAGGGAAATAGGTCAAAAAGTTACAAAACCATTTTGATGAATTCTTCTTGACAGGAGCTGTTTTTTCGTACAATGAGATCTTCTTGGGGAAACGACCAAGTAATTAATGCAACTGAAATGATGCAATCCTTGATCACACAAAATAATTGTTTTGAAAAATTTCATCAATAAACTACCCAATTTTCAAAGTAAAATTATCTTGGGAAAATATTAATAATTATTTTTTATCTCAATGATGACTACTTCCAATTTTTCTACTACTCCATTGCTAAGGTTTATGTCATTACAATCGTTTATGCAATATTAAATTATAATAAGAATGTTTTAAGTTTAATAAATATTAATAAACAAGTTGGAATAAAGGATTTGTTTGTTAAGCGGCGAGATACTTTGAAGGACCTCTTTCATTGTGAAAAGAAAGAACAATTCAATACAGATAACTTACACAAGATGCCGATGGTTATAAATATTTATGATGGAATTAATTAGACAGCTCAATGAGGTTCACTAACAACTGTTAAGGTCATCATTCCTAGGCAATGCTCCTGTTGTGGATAAGGCATGGAGTGGGTAACGAAGTGTGTGTAAGTGGCCGAGAAGTGTCAGGTCCAAGGTGTTGCAGGTGTATTTAAATCCTGGGAGGTTTGGGGGGCAAGAGTTGTGAGGCTCGCGGAAGACAATGGTCCGCTAGGTGAAGGGTGCTTCGGCGAGGCGAAAGAATGCGCCATCTTAGACGGGAGTTAAAAACCACTGTGCCCTTTAAAACAACTTTCATAGGCAGCAGGAGTGGAGGGGGGTCTTCGCAGGTATCATTCGCGAAAGGCCGACGCCCATATCGCAACTGGGACATGCCATCAATCAGCAACGTCATGCCGATCCTTGAGGGCAAAGGGTCCATCGCGACTCTCAGTTGTTTACGGGGGTGGCTCCTGTCGCTCCCCCCCCCCCCCCAAAAAAAAAAAGAAAACCCACCAACTCACGACGCGGAAGTGACGGGGACACACCGAACCGGACGACACTCACTTGCCACTATATCACTGTGACATCCATCCGCCGCACTCACACTGGTTGGCGTACCTGTGCTATCGGTGTTGCATGTGGGGCGACCGGTCTCACTACGTCTCCAAACCTCTTGTTGGGCTGCCGGTTCTAGCGTCACTGCCTGACGGTCGGGGAGCTCGGCTACACTCGGCAAACTCCGGGAGGGGAAGTCGGCTATCCCCACCTCTGCCTCTCTCCCATGCCTCAATTACCTCCCATTTCTTCGTTTGTCAACAGTCCAGTTTTTTTCTTTTTTTTGCTTAAAACGCCTCATTCCTAGTAAATTTTATTTGATTCCTCATAACTCTTAGAAATAACTGAAAAGTCCTAAACTTAAAAGTTAACTTTAAATACACTTAAACTAAGCAAATCCTGCAGCATCGTAGTTAATGAATATTTGTATTTCATCTGTCCAAACTCTTTCAACTACATTACGTTTGATTTTATTCCCCTCAGTAACGAACTAAGCCTTTATTTTTGTGTTTAATATCAAAATGCAAAATTTCACAAAGAAAAAAAATTAGTCCTAGTTTCTATACTATTCAATTAAAATTTAACTCCTTAGTGGTTTAATGTAAACTTCCACTAGTAATAGTTCAGTTTAATTGTCTAAGACCTGAAATATCTACTTTATCAATAAACTAATAGGTAATGATTTTCAATACTCAAATGAAATTTTACACCTGCTACATCGAAAAACTCTTTTAATCTACTTTTGGCAAATTTCAATTTACCCCCACTCCAATTGGTCCTATTTTGCTCAAATACAAACTAAGTTTTTTTTCTTACCATTTGAAAACGATAAGTGACAATATATCAAATATTTAAATATTTTAAAAGACTCTTATGTGAAAAGCCTCAATTGATACATTCCAGCGGAACTCTATTTTATAAATAAAATATTCTAATAATTTCTAACATTGATATTTATGCAATACATTAATTAAATCCTTCTACAGTTTTGAAACACACTATGGCCTTTAGTACTGGCTATACAATTTGTCAGATCATATCATAAATAAACATTCTACTTTAATTTACCGTTTCTTCTTCCAGGTTGGACCGTGTCAAATTGTTGTTATTTACCGAGCTTTCGCACATCATGTGATGGCTTCTTCAGGGCTGAAAAGAGAATGAGAGTTGTCAGCCCTGAAGAAGCCATCACATGATGTGCGAAAGCTCGGCAAATAAGAACAATTTGACTCGGTCCAACCCGGAAGATGAAATGGTAAATACATCTGNATCAATAGTCAAATATTACTATAACAACTAACATCCAATAAATCCAAATAAAAATCCATGTCAATGCTTAAAATTTATTTAAGCAGGGAAAAATGAAAATGGTTAAGATATATAAAATATTAGTGTATTTATAAGTTTTACCATTTGACTGTATAAAAATATAAATAATACAAGGTGATCGACTACTTTAAATACTAAAATTTCAGTGCAGTAAATATTTTGAAAAATTCGGATTAATATAATAAGAGCTAATAGAATTGCATTAATATAAGTGTAGTCCTCCAATTCGATGTTGAAAGCGTCTTTAATTTTAAACTAAATTTTACATAATTTCAATATAAGTTATGTAAATGATATCACAGACGTATGCAAGCACTGGGCAGCAACAACCCCGATTTACATGTTCCGCAAAGATGGATTCAAAATTTTAAAAAAAGAAAGTTATTTTTCTGTCAATATTTTAATAATAACCAACCTTATTAGCATTAATTCATTGATAATTGTAATGTTTCACTAATTTTCCATGTTAAAGTTTAAACTTAAAGAAAAAATCATTGTAAGTATTATATTTTATTAAAATTAAAAGTTTTTTCATTTCTTTTTATAGGCTTATAGAGACAAAAAAATATGATTTTAAAAAACAAGTTCAAAAACAAAAATGCAAATATGAATCTGATTTTTAGTATAATAGTGTATTTAATTGTAAAAAAAAAAAAAAGTGTTGTAAAGTAAAAACTGTCAACAAAGTAAAAATAAAGATAGAGAGAGCTCTGACAGATTGAGATCCTTCTCTGAAATTTTTTTATTCAATTATTTTTATCCCGTGTTTAAACACATAAGATAAAACGCATGTCATTGGGCAAATTAATATAACAATGTTGCTATTACTCTCAACTATATATATAACAAGAAAGGCACTACTGAAATACGGAAAATGGCCAGTAAGAGCAAATTTATTGATGGACAAACTACTTAATTCATTCCTTTTTAACGTTCCTTAAAATCTCTCTTGAAACAATTAAACACATAAATGAGAGATACTCATAAAGAAATTATTACATTAAGTTTACAATATATAATTGAAAACAAATATTTACTTAAATATTGTCTTCTTTGGTTTTTCTTTCTTTTCATATTCATATTTTAAATTAATTTCGAAGTTCTTTTTTCATTCCATTCATTCTTTTTTATTACAATTCTTCTTTTCTCGTTCTTCTGTTCTATAGTTGCTTGTTAGTGTTTGCTTTATTATTATTATTTTTAATAATTGTATATTGTAATGTAATTATTCACTACACATATACATTATATAGAATATTTGTATGGTATGTGCAGATTAGCTTCATTTTTTTTACTTAATCCCAAACCCTGGGAAGAGCCGAAGACCCCATAGATGAGATAAATGTGGATCTCTGACTGTTCATCGCCAACTTCGCACGTCCGAGGAAGATTATTTCTGTTTCCGTCCTTATTTGCTCATAAAGCTACTGGTGACAACTGGAGGAAGGACGGACCGGGAAAGAGAAAGGAGAAGATACCTATAATCTACTCTTATAAGTTAATGACGTCACTAAAACTAGTGTAAACACTAAGCGGATACATTTTACAAATCGATTATTCTAAACAATTACCAATAATGATATTTATGGAATATATTATACATTTTCGGAAACTTCTTTGCGAGAGTCAGCTTATGTAAAACTTTTTAAAGCACACTATGGCCATACAGACAGGTAGTACATACTGACCTGAATTGATTAAAAACAATTTTGTTGTTGGATTAAAGCTGACTGGAGACGACTATAGCAAATAAGACCGGGTTTTCATATTAACCTCACAAAATTGATAACAATTTGGGTACTGATGTTTATCCTGATAGTGTTAGCCTGAGCAAAAATTTTTGTCAACTCCAATTTTTCGAAATTATTATTAATTATTAATATTTTGCTTCATATGTATAATAGCAAAATTATAGGTGATTTAACAATATCGCCTATCCTAAATCTCCCCTCCTCAGATTCCAGGCACTAAAGAACGCAACAAACAAATACAGGATTTTGGACTATTAATTTTAAAAATTACGGACGCTATAGCGTGAATATAGCGTAGACAATTATGCTTATAAAAATGTTTTGTAGTTCCATTATTTGCACTTGTTCAATAAATCAAGAAAATTGTTCAAATGCTTTAATAAGAACGTCTTGGACATCTCTTGGGTAGAGATTACAAGTAAAGAATTTTTGTTGGGGTTCAGTCAAGGTTGATCCAAAAAATACAAAAGATTTTTTAATTATCTGCCGACATTTCGGCTTACATTGTAAGCCATCTTCAGGGCTAACATAAAGGCCCTCCTGGACGTGTTGCCACCTGGATCTCAGTCATAAACATTTCATCCAGGTGGCACGACGTCCCTTCACGCTTCACGATAGCCCTGAAGCTGGCTTACAATGTAAACCGAAACGTCGGCAGATAATTAAAAATTCTTTTAAAAATTGTATTTTTTTGGACCAACCTTGACCATACCCCAACAAACATTCTTTACTAGTTAAAAGCGTAACATTCAACGAAAAATCGCTAGTGAAGAACTTACCAACCTTGTTAGCAGTAAATACAGAAAAGAAAAATTACTATACTTTTTAGAATTAATGGTGATAGAACACTTTCGTTATGAATATGACTATTTAATTTGCGCGTGGTTTGATTTTAGAGAATATAATGTCCACCATTAAACATAAACACTAGAGATTATGAAGTCTCCCCCAAGAGGGGAGATTAGGAGATATTGAATTCACTGGATACGTCTCCCTACACTGATTGAAGAATTTAATTCAACCGATTGATTTAAAGACAGTTTTAGCAGGTTTCCTGCAAGGAAACGAAACTGTACATTCTATTACAATGTTGCCAAAATAGAACCAAGAGGTCGAGGTGACCATTTGTGTTTTTTTTTTCAGCCAAAAACAGCTCATAATAATAATAACAATAACTCCATTAACAATGAAATACTTCAAGTAGGGATATCTCATATGAGAATTAGGGGAAAAACTGTCGCAGAAGAAATGAGGAAGTACCAGGAGCTGGCGATGGAACTGAAAGAACTGTAAAAGTTAAATTCAGTGAGGGCGCATCCTTTCATTTTGTTTGTGAATGCACGGGTGCCGTTTGAAACAGCTGAAACGGCAAAGAAAATAGATATACCGATAAAAGTAATTCAGGAGGCACCAAAGTCGGCTATTCCTGACGCGACTAGAATTATCAGATACTTACTGAACATTCGACAATAAGGAAAAATTGTAACATTAATTTGATGGCATTTATGTCCCTCGTTAATTATATATATAAAAATAATAACAATNCCGAGGTAGGTTAGATAATTTCCCCAAATCCTCGCACTTTATTCCGCGTCTAAACAACCTAGTAAGACGAATATATCGTCTTATACTAGAAGGAGCTTACATTGTCAGTTCGATTTTTCATTTCTGGCTCCCTTTGCATTTTTGTAGAAATTTTAAATTGGGATTACATACCACAATTAATTTCATTATTTAGCTTCTCCAATGAAGGATGGATGAATAACTGTTGAAATTTTTCAAAAGCATGGCCATGATACCAACATGGAAACAGCTCGATTTCCCTGAGAGAATGTAAAAAATAATCAATTTCTTTATTTATTTAAACTTAATTTACACATTTAAACTGAAAATTACTAGGACAATTTGGCCGTCAGTAGGTGTCCGGTCTTTTAGGCAATCGACTAAGATTTTAATATATGTCAATAATAGTTATACTATAATTTATGAAGTACTACATTTACTAAACAGTTAACAATATTTTTTTAAATGACTATAATTCTTCACCGGGTCTAAATTGTAGAGTAAATATGGTTCATTTATGTGTATGAATACGTTTTTTTTTCTGTTATTTATTTACTTTTTCTAGGCTTTGTAGACCCAAGGGTTGTTTAGCAATCGTGTGCGGTACTTGTGCGTTTGACCTGACCTCAGTTACCCAGACCGGCCTTACGCACACTCGTACACACATACGTACAAGGGTAGTTTTTCCAGAAGTAGGGTGATTGGTCTTGTACCTCCCCCGCCCCCCATCCCCGTTAGCCTTGGAAGGCTTGGAATTTTTGTAAGGGGTCAACTCACTTATTTGAGCTGTCCTCCCCTTGAATGACGGGCCTTCGCCCTTTCCCATATGTAGGGCTACTTTATCGGCTTGCACAATATTGGTTTGAAGACCTTTGACACAATTTTAATTGTATGTCAACAATGCTCTATATCAATTCATATGGCCTGGGTACTATCCAGCCCTCTCAAGATGTAAATCAAACAAAGTATTTTAACTAAATAATGTATTAATAACTTTATCAATTTCAAAAGCAAGACAAAATTTTTTAACTTTTTTTTTAAATTTTATGCTATTAAATAATTTACGAACTCTATTAATACAATTTTATCTTTTATGCTCCCAGGTTAGTTTCAAGACTAACTTTATTGTTAACATTGCTCTGAGACCATTTCCCCTACATCATTTAAAGTTTCAAGGTTAACTTTTTATTTTTGTAAAATATATAATATNCTCTCTCTCTATATATATATATATATATATATATATATAACTTTCGTCTAAAGGCCCTAAGCCCTTTATCCTTGAAAAAAGGTTTTACTTTTAATTGGCTCCTTAACCTCCAGCTATATTATTTTACGATAAACAACAATGTTTTATTTTTAATTTGAGTCAATAGCCTTCAGATCTCTAGGCTAAATAGAGATTTCCACTTTAATCTAAACACCCATTGCACAAGAAAGATTTACTTCCCACTAAATGCTTGCCGGCCAAGACGGAGCCCTTGAACCCCAAATCCACCTCTTTATTGAAGATTATCTGTTCTTCCGAGGAATTCAGTAAACACTATTCAGACGAAGCATATTTACCAGAACTGTAAACAAGACGACCATCAGATCATCAACTGTTGGGATACATATAAACTACACTATTAAATACGGAAGCCTTATTCTTAGAGATCGTAGTTTGGTGCTGGCTCAGTAGTATTGCGAAGAGAGGTAGATAGAGAAGTAGTTTGCACGATCAGAACAAAACTAAAATGATTATAAACGAGTTTCTTGGTTCTATATAAAAGACTACGAAACCTGAGTAATCTAAGCAGATTTCCCATTTTAATTAAAGATGGATATAAACATGAGTAAATAAGGAAATTCAAATTTAAAGCCGAATAGGACCGAATAGAGAAAGACTAAAGTCGCTGATTAATGTTTCAGCTGAGGATTTAGGGAGGAAGGCCGATCAACCATCCCAATTTATTCTTAAAATTTTTGTTTATTATGTGACATTTATAAATATTTATTACAACATAAATATTAGAAATAATATTAAACAGATTTTTCTTCTCCTATAATTTTTTTCCCAATATAATAATCCAGCCCTCACTCTTACCTCAATCTGATTTTAGTCAAAAACGAATAAGTTTTTCCTCCAGTTTGCACAATGGAACTCATATACACCATTTGGTTTCTATATTTTAAAATTAAAGGTCTCCTGCAATAGTTGATCTTTTTAACTGCCTTTATTGATATGCACTTTTCGTAAAAATTATTGAGTTATTCAAAGGTTATTGAATATATATATTAAGAAAATTACAAATATGTCTTGTAATGTTTTTTCGTAAAACTAACAATAATGAACGTATTAGGATTATTTAAATTTATATCTCTCAAATCCAACGGTTTGCCAAAATAAAAAGTAAAGAGTTTCAATTCAAATGGAGAGTTTTTTGACCGTATTATTATTAGATGATTTTTGTTGGAGTTCGGTCAAGGTAGATCTAAAAAAAAATACAAAAAAAAAATTATCTGCCGACGTCTGCGGACTCGTCCCCTTTCGTCTTCATGATAGCCTCGAAGATGGCTTACAATGTAAGTCGAAACGTCGGCAGAAATTTTTTTTTTTTTAAATACACTTTTTTTTTAAATTCGTATTTTTTTGGATCTACCTTGACCGAACCCCAACAAAAATCATCCAATAAAGAGTTTTACTCCTTTATTTTAAATATTACTAAATAGCAGTGTTAGTGTATTTATTTGTAAGTATTATATATATATATTACTGAACGTTTTAATTCAACAGCATTTATGTACTTACCAAACATATTTTGACCTTGCAGTCCAACTGAGGAATTTTTTTTTTCTCAGCAATAGTTATTAATATTAATTGATAATTCATTTATATTCAGAATTTAATTCAAACAGCAAAAACATATTTATTAATTATGCTGTTTCAGATACAAATAGCATATTCAGAAAATGCAAAATAAAATAAATGAAATTTAAATTTAAATGGGAAAACAAGAATATTTTAAAATAAACCTAAACAACATTTAAAATAATAAAAAAAAACAATAACAAAAGAAAAAACAACAATAAAATTTTAAAAATCAAGGAGTCTTTGACTTGACAAGAAATTTAATCAACTTTTTTTTAAAGTTATTACAAAAATAATTAAGTAATAAATCTAGAAAAAAAATTTTTAATTGATAAGTTATAGGAAATAAATAAGAACCAATTAGTAGAAACTTAGGGCTAGGGAAGTAAATAAAGTAAGGAAAGTCAAGTAGGTAATTCTACCTCAAGCACAGTAAGAGTACTGAGGTAAATTCTAACTCATACGTACTTATTTTAAGTGGCTATTTGGATTCTTCCCCAAGAAAAAATGTCATATAAGCAGGTAAGCTGTGTATATAATTTTATTGTTCCAAATATATTCTGTAAGTAAATTAATTAATTGTTAAATAATTGAAGGGGGCAGAATAAAAATCATTCAGATAGACCGCAAGGTCAAAGTTGGTCGGGGTAATAATAATAACATTTTATAACTGAAATGTTTTTAAGGTAGAATTCTGCGATTAGGTTTATGTATAAATAAATAAAAAATAATTGACTATTTACATTAACACAGTTTACTTTGATAATAAAAACAAAGTTGTTATTGTTGCCAATGTTTCAACTTATATTGTAAGCCTTCTTCAGTGCAAAGGAAATGATTTAGGGAGAGAGAGTCTCCTACTATGGTTGAACTAAAACATATTATTTTATTTTTAAATATAACGAGTGATAGAGGACCGCTTCAGGTTTTACAATCCTCGTGCAGAGGATTTAAATTCCACCCTAGGAAAGCTTTTATTGATAAATAAAAGCTTGCCCAAAGAAATAGATGATTAGAATAGCGTGGCTGCATGTAGATAATCCCTCCCTCCAAGCCCCTACTGAAATCCAAAGAAATAAATTAAATTCGCACACGAATTGAATAAGTTCATATACGTGAATAGAATCTCTGAAATTGTCGAGAGCATATTATTTATGACTTTCTTGAGCGATTCGTTTTATAATTATTGTTATAACTTTTTGTTTGTTTTTTTTATAAATTTTCTGTTCATGCAAGGCAACCTTGATTTTTTTTTCGTTCTTTTTCCAAAAGCCATCAATCGATATCAGCACTGATATATTTCAAGTTCAATCGTGGGTGCAGGAAAAATGGACAGGACGAGATAACTACTAGTAGTTGGCGTCCTAGAAATGAACGAAATCTACAAGTTATCTCGTACTTTGCAGTCAATATATTAAAATAAAACAATTTTTCTTTCGAAACTTAAATAAATATCCTCAAGAGTGTGGGAGGTAGAGTAGAGGTCCTCCTAGACTAGCCTAAGGATGATGCTTAAGCATCGATATTGGTAGCTCAGTAAGGCATATAAAGCAGGATTACAGGGTATTTTATTCAATCCCTTATAGAAATAACCCTGCAAAATCTCCTCATCCATCGAAATAAAACATCCACTTCAATAAATAAAAAAAATGTACTTGTTTCATGGCCTATGGAAATTCCATGCTGTGTACGAGTCTGAGAAAGTAATCTCAAGAGCGTCACTAATCCGATGACGTGGGATTCGATGACACGCGGTAAAGATCGCTGCCTCCCTGCCACAGAGGATCTAGCAGAAATAGCTACGCACTAAATCACCTTGTTTCCTGAAATCACCTAAGCTCTGCCAATTTTATTTCTGCACATGCACCCCTCTGTCTTCGAAGGGAGGCTTCCTAGATTGCGTGACTTTGCATTTCACAGGAACACGTGCGTTTCATTTGACACAACTTCAAACATTGTTTACGAACAGGGGCTAAGCATAGTTATCCTGGATGGAAGTTCAAACATACCGTCCTAAATAATGGTCATGAGACTAAAGTGTGTTTATAATTTTGACACTTTATTTCATACCACAAAATTTGGTAATTTTTATTTTATACACACACACACACACACACACACACACACACACATATATATATATATATATATATATATATATATATATATATATATATATATACACACACACACACACACACACANATATATATATATATATATATATATATATATACTAATATTATAGTGGGGTGCCAGGGTAGCTCAGGAGGTCAATTCAGGTCTCACAGTCCTGACGCTACGGATTCTAATCCCGCCGTGGGTAATCTTTTATTTATAAATAAAAGCTTGTCCTAAACCATTGGTGTTTAGAGTGGGGTGGCAACCTGTAGATAGCCCCTCTCTCCATGACCCTAAGTGGTTGAAAGGGACGCTAACACTATTAAAGAAAAATTTATATAGAAATAAAATATTTTTGCCCTGAGCCATAGATTTTTAAAATAGAATGATAACAGAAGATATCACCTCCCTCCATGACCTAAAGTGGTTAAAACGTATTATAAATTATTCTCTCTCACTCTCTCTCTCTCTCTCTCTCTCACTATCTCTTTCTCATATAAACTTACGTGCACAGCATCCTTTGTATAATAAGAATACTTTATATAATATAATCGCAATAATTATAATTTTTGTCTATATTGCTACTTTAATACATTAATTAAAATATATTTCAAAAATTTTTATACTTTTTATAAAAGTTGTTTGATGGTTATTTATTATATTCCTGAACACATCGCCAACAAGATATTGGGCCTTATAACCACTCAACCCAATCGTTTGAGTAATAAGATCCATGTTGAAATCTACTTAAAATCCATATTGAAATTAATTTAAAAATCAACAAAATTTTATTCTAAAAAATAAATCCTTATATTGTTAATTTGAATCACCAAAAAAATATTAAAATAATTTTATCCAAATTAAAAAAAAAAATGTATGATAACTTTAAAACACTTAAAATCAATAATCAGAAAAATGTAACAGAGACGACTCTCTAGTGAGTACATGAATTTAATATTTCAAATTGAACATTTGATTTCCTTTTTTTTTTCGTTAAATACATTAGAAATAGTTGTACAGCAATTCAATTAAATCATAATTAAAATATTTTGATAATTTTAATTATGATTTAATTATTTTCAACCCTGTCATGAGGTAATATATTTCTATATTTGCTAAATACTTTTGTTCAAAATTTATATATTAAATTGAAATATATTACGAAAAATTTGATAAGTTTACTACCTTTTTGTTATGCAATAAATCATCTTTGTTTATAATGAGTTTTGGGCGAGAGAAAGTTTCATTCTTTGTTGTGCTGACTCAAAAATGCTTTTCAATTTGTTTTATGTCCAAGTCTTTTTTTTCTGTGGCTATTAAGCCTGGTTCCTTTTTCAAAAGGCAGTGAGGGATTTTTTTTTTTTTTGCTATCCACCCTTCCCCTTCCTCTTAAAAAAATTAAAGGGAATCCATCTTTAGTCCTCGTCAGATTGCCTTATCTACAGAATTGGAGCCAATCTAAGCCCAACCTGCCCATTACTGTTACTCTGAGAACACCCCTCACTGGCTCAGGACTACTGACAGTGCTGGAGAGCATTAAGAAGTGGGAGTAGACCCCGGTGCTGGTTTTGCGGTCAGGCCGACGTGCTCTTTGTTCGTCCGCCCACTGGACCCCATATTGATTTCATGGGCTAGGTCCCTAACCTGCAGCTCCCTGTACCTATGGTACATCGCTGCATGAGATCGCGCCCCTTAACTGCGAGGGTCCTTCAATGCGGCTCCCTTGTATAACATGTACGCGATATGAACCCTTAATACCTGTTGTTCATCCCTGCCTGTAGTAATTAGCAAGGTTACCTTCCTTCAACCTTCGGGACCTGACAAAAAGAAGTATTTGGGCTTGATTCTTCAGCAGTAGCATCTTGTAAACTTTTGCTCATCTCTATAAGAAGTCCTGGATCAATTATCAGCATGTCCCTGTACTGTTTGATACAATGTAAGATTGTAACATATCCATAGCTCTTGTATACCAGTTTTCAACCAGGCAATAATTAGCTAGATTCCTCTGCAGTAGCAACCTGCAAACTTTTGTTCACCACTGCATAAAGTCTTGGATTTTATGACTTACCAGCTAGTAATTCGCTACCAAAATCAAGGACTATAAGACACCTCATTTCGTCCCCTCCATAGGATCTAGATCTCTTATAGTCTCTTGTAATAGTTGGCAAATATCTTTTTGTTTACATCACCACTTTCGTCTAGCTCCCTGTTTCCTCTGGTAGTTGGCTACTTGATACAATGTGCCTTAGATATATGATATAAACATTCCTCCAGTGTTCTATACCTTCTTTTACATTCACGTATGAGCTAGATTCCTATATATAGCTCTCTGCAACCCTTATAATATCCCTACATTAGACTAGGTCACATTTGTGGCGAACCTTGGCCCTGTAGACTTTGGAAAATGGCTGATGAAGCCATTTTCTAGGTTCCTCAACTAAAACTCCCTATGACCTTTGTTTCTTCTTTGCAGGAAATCAAGAGCAAAGTTTCCTGTATATATATATAAACTTTTTTTTAAAGT
>KZ807377.1:257222-273311 GCA_000696205.2 Oncopeltus fasciatus | reverse complement strand
ACGTGAACAAATCAATATATATTTTTTTATGAATTGTTGGCAATGAGAAGGTCACGGGGCCATTTCCTATTCAGGCGACGTGGTGGATTATCAGGATGGGTAATACTGGATAGAGTTTGGGCTAAAGGATTGGGATGCATGGAAAGGCCAGAGTGGCATTTATTAAAACGGGTTGTAATGATGTCCTTAACTTAAGGGATTTTGAGGTCATTATGGAGTAAGGAGTTTGTGACGTAATAGGGTGCATTAACTATGATTCTTAAGATTTTGGATTGAAAGATCTGTATTCTTTGGATGTAGGAGGGTTTAGCAGTTCCCCAAAGTTCGACTCCATACGTCCAGATAGGTCTCAGTAACGTATTATAAATGGTACGTTTGTTGGTCACAGTTAAGGTTGACTTGCAGCTTAGTAGCTTGTAAAGTTGTTCAAGTCTCCTATTTAGTTCCTGTCTTTTGATTTTTGTATGTGTGTTCCATGTTAGTCTATAGATTTAGTGTGATTTCCACAGCTACTGGGTATGTGAGAGGAGGTAGGCAGATTTCATGGTATATTAGCCCTTCTTGACTAATTCTCACAATCCTTTCTGTTCTAGTGTTTCTGTTCAGGCTGAATATGTCTGTGTATGTGATAGTGGGTCACAGTTATGCGAGATGTGCCCCTATAGAAATTAAATAATATCAAATGCATAATAATGTCACTTTTTAAATTAATAAATCTTTATTTATTACTTTCTGTTCTTAACATTGTAATTTGATGACAAAGAGAAATTACTGTAGAAAAAAATTATTTAAAAAAAGAAATAACAATACTAACGTTCTAAAGCCAGAAATAATGAGCTTACCTCATTTCTCTCGTAAACTTTTCATATTTTTGTATATATTATCCATAATTCAGAAGCTATGTTATTGAGCAGATTTCACTTTTTTTTTTTTCAAGATAAGACATAGATAAGAAGAAATAGCTAAATTGTTATGGTCTATGAACAATGAACTGAACGAAGAAAATGTAAGCGCATTACATTAAAACTGACTTCGTGCTCGTGAGAAGAGGAGAGCCAAGCAAACCATCCGATTTCGTTTTTTAATATATTTCTTAATATGCAGTTTAAAACTATTAAAAATATAAACATTAAGAAATGTCTTATCCCATCTATTTTATCCTATAAATGTCTATACGTCCCATACATATAAATATTTGCACTTTGTGTCATGTTACCAAAGACAAAAAATTGCTTGATTTTCTTAAGGGGCATCTGCAAAAAATCATATGTTTTTGATAACCAGACTGTCTGTGACTATGATTCATACTGATCTAGACTCAGCAACCATAGAAAGATGTGCAGATATGTTAGAAAGCCCCTTGGTGGAGCTGAACGGCTTCATCTCCCACTGAAAGTTGTCGGAAGTTATGTTGAATAAGTAAATTTCGACAGAGGTATTACCCAGAAATCCGATAGTCCAAGTTAAATAGGGTAGAATTAATTCACAATCGCCTCCACTCGACAAGTTTCCCCATAAAGATGGCAGAGCTTTAAACTTGACACCGAGGGTACTTGGGGCCGCCGCATACATATTGATACATTAATAAGGAAATTTATGGAAAATACCCTCACAAGATGACAGCCATATTGCATTAGGAAGAGCACGTTGAAAGAGCTGTTGCATCTGTGTAATCAATTAGCTGTTAACAACCAGTCATAAAGACATTAAAAAAAAATTTTTTTTTTATAAAACACCAAAGAGGTATTAAAATAATTAACTAATTATTATAAACTGATAATACAATTAATAAGTTATTCACATCATTCAATAAAGTTAATTACTCCTTTGAGTATTTATAATTACTGATTCGTTAGGATAAATTGGCTTTGTGGCCACAATATTCTCTCAGGAATTTAAGCCTAACTTCCTTTCTTATTTTAATATTTTGATTTATTATCAGCCTATGTATTTTGTCTGTGGAAGGGATTTGTCGCTTATTTAAATATGCCATCCATTTAATGTTAGTAACTTTTTTTTTAAGTTACTAGAAATTTATAAATTAAATCTATTAATAGTAAATGTTTTTTTGTTAGGGTTCGGTCAAAGTTAATCCAAAAAAACACAATTTTAAAAAATGTGTATTTTTTAATTATCTTCTAATGTTTTGGCTTACATTGTAAGCCATCTTCAGGGTTATCATGAAAGTGCGAGTGGACATCGAGTCACGTGGTTTTTTATGTTTATTTTTGGATCAACCTTGACCGAACCCCAGCAAAAAAACTTCTACTAATAATTTCTACGTTCAAAAACTCTTCATTTGAATTTATTCTATTAAGTTTTTTTAAAATAAGTATTCATAGAATTTATTGACATACCAGCAATTTAAAGGAGAGTACTGACCTTATGTTTGATGGACTCTGTGCTATCATTTTAATGTGGACTAATTCAGTGAGAAGCATGTAGAAATGATTTTACAAATGAGAAAAATTATTATAACTATATGGGCTGTAAGAATAGAAACCTATAATAAATGTAACGGTAAATGTGTTAATAAATGATACTAATAAATAGCTAATGTGCTAAAATCAGGGTATGAAAAAAGATTGTGTGTTAAGGAATTAAAATTTACACCTGAGCTGAGTGCACTATGGAAAGTAGTCATTCTTCATTCAAGAATATTTAAAGGAATTGAAGGCTTGCTTAGATAATATATTAAAGGAATTTATCATGGATGAAAGTCCATTAGCAATTAAGCATAATTTATCTCACATGTATCTGAACACCACTGGCCAGTGTGTAATGTGTCTAATTTAAATGCCAGGGCGCCAGGCAGAGGTCGTTTTAATTCAATGAAAATTATGGCCACTACATCTCTTTATTCATATCAAACTCTTAAATTCATTGAATAGCTTTAAAAAATAAAATGAAAAGGATAAACATGCTAATATTGTAGATAAAAAAAATAATTTATTAACCGATAAACTTTTTTTTTTTAAAATAAGACTTTGCAGAAGTAATTAATATTTTTTTATAATGCTTTCCCAAAAAAAACTCCATAATGTCGAAAACTTTAAGGCTTTTGAAAATATAGTTTTAAAAGAAGTAACCGAAATTGAACTTTACCTAAGAGAATGTTCAAAGGAAAGTTTTTTAGATCGTAGATATTATTATTAGATGATTTTAGTTGGGGATCAGTCAAGGTAGATCCAAAAAAAAAATGCAAATTTAAAAATTGTATTTTTTAAAGGATTATCTGCCAACGTCAGTCATGGAAATGTGAACCTAAGGACAGGACGTCCTCTCTCTTCTTTATAATAGCTCTGAAGATGGCTTACAATGTAAGCCAAAACGTTGGCAGATAATCCTCTAAAAAAATACATTTTTTAAATTTGTATTTTTTTTTTTTTTTGGATTTACCTTGACCGAACCCCAACTAAAATCATCTAATAATTTTATCTAAGAGACTTTTTCAAAATTTAACTTAAAAACGACATATAACCTTCATCTGATTATAATATAAGTTATATTAGGATTTGTGATGTTTTTGTTGCATTTTGTGAAAATGTATATTATGATATATAAAATTGCAATGTTTATGTTGCATGATATAAGTTTCTTTGTATTTGTGCTTTACAAGTACATCAATAGTTGAGGTTCGGTCAAAAAGGAGTTTTGGAAAATAAGTGATGTATGAAAATATCGACAAGAATTTATTCTTTAATTAAAACTTTTTGACTTAAATTGCAAGTTATCTACAGAGCTAATGATCGTATCAGGTAGTGTCTGCAAACCAGGCAAATGGATTTGCATTTCCTGACACTCCCTGCCGTGATACTTGAAGATGGCTAACATTTAAATACGAAACATTGACATCAAAAACAAAATTCTTGTGATTATTTTTTATATGAGACTTATTTTCCTCAACTTCATTCTGACTGAACATAATACATTGGCATAGTCGTTACTTTATAAACATGATACTATCTATATTCAAAAGGAGAGTTTTTTGACCGTAGATATTACTATTAGATGATTTTAGTTGGGGTTCGGTCGAGGTAGATCCAAAAGTCATGGAAATGTGAACTTAGGGACAGGGCGTCTTCTCTCATCTTCACGATAGTCAACCCTGAATATAGCTTACAATGTAAGCCGAAACGTTGGCAGATAATTTTTTTTTTTTTTAAATAAATCTTTATTTATTAAATTCTGTTATATAACATCTTGTAATTGGGTGACTTAAAATAAATGTACATATATAAAAATAATATAAATAAAATAAAAGAAAGAAAAAATTTAATAAAANATGGCTTACAATGTAAGCCGAAACGTTGGGAGATAATCTTTTAAAAAATACATTTTTTTAAATTTGTATTTTTTTTTTTTTGGATCTACCTAGACCTAACCCCTACTAAAATCATCTAATGATATTCTCTATATTGTTGGAGATAATAATTCAAGTGTATATGCTGTGTACGTGGATTTTTACAGTTTTGTTTAAATAGCAGCACCGCATCTTTAGTCAATGACAATAATGCAGAAATACATTATTTTCGAACACCGCCATATTTCCACATATCGGATGAAATTGATTTTCAATTAAATTATATATTTTATAAAAATATAATTTAGTTTAGATTAAATAAAGCATCAAAGACTTATTCCATCATTTCGCTCTAAAGTCAAAAGGAAATCAGCTTGCTTGGTAGCATCTATTAACATCAAGGAACCATTTATTTTACTTTCAGTTGTTCTTGGAGATAAAGCAGAAAATCCTGCAAAAGAATCAAATCGTCAGTGAAGTGTCATTAAATTTACGTCACAATCATGTTTATCTGCTTTATTGTTATTTTTTGTTTTGTTTTTTGTGAGCATTAATATGTAAGCGTAGAAGGGGATTGAGGTTACTACAATGCATGTATTGAGTTGAGTTCATCGAGATAAAATATTTAGCAAGCATAACCTTTAGCCCAATGAAATACTGAATGACAAGACTATTCAGAGATAACGAACGATTAAAATTAACTAAAAATATTCCTGGGGTCAAAAGGGCTGAATGATGACTGAGATTCTTCCTTCTGATACATAAAAAGAGAAGTGTCTGAACCTTCACTTCCTGTGAACATATCATATTTTACAGAAGTAGAACACATGAATAGATAATAAGGTAATGATACATATCATGATCCACCATTATGAATTATTTGTTGGCTTTGCTTACTTATCCTCCTCATTTTCTCAAATACTCTGGAAAGAAAGGATAAATCTACTTGTTGCTGGTCAGTTCCAGTCCTTCGCCACGGCTGGCGTGACCTACTGGGGCTGGACAGACCTCCTTGGCATGCAGACGGAAGGCATTCGAAAGAGAGAGAGGGAGCGAGAGGGAGCGAGGGAGAGCGAGGGAGAGAGAGAGAGAGAGGTGCCCAAATCTCCGGGTTGCCGGGAGACGGACGAGCTCGGCTGGCGCCTCAAGATCGATGCTCGCTAGCCTGGTCGCCATGGCTACTGAAGGCCTATCTACCACTGCCGCTTTTTACAGATTCAACGCCGCAAGCTGTCAAGGCGCTTAATGCCGATATCCTTAGCTCGCCCCCTCCTCCGTCCAGAGGATAGGAATAACCCAGATAGGAATACACTTCTGGGACAATCATAAATAATCTGGAAGATATTATGTATTATTATTATTAACTAAAATAATAAATAATATCTCATTCTTTAATTTAGATTTTCCAGGCTATACCTGCTTTTTTAAGAAAGTTTAACAGCCCATCCACTGTTAAACTTTCTTAAAAAAGCAGGTATAGCCTGGAAAATCTAAATTAAAGAATGAGATATTATTTATTATTTTAGTTAATAATAATTTATTTATTATAATTTATTAAATATATAATAATAATATTTAAATAAAAAAAATAAAAAAACTCCATTAATTTAGGTTGTTATAGTGGTCGAAATAATCCNAAAAATCCATTAATTTAGGTTGTTATAGTGGTCGAAATAATCCTGATTCCTATCTTTTATTAACTAATTTATAGTAAACATATTAAAGGGTATTTATAGGGCGTAATAACCTAGAAGTTGATTGCCCTCCAATGATCTACTACTACTACTCATACATACCAGGCCCAATCAAACCCCGTTTGAACTACATATATTTATTTCACTAGTGAAAAACTACCAAAATCTAATATATAACACATATTCGATCACATAGTACATAGTTCACTCATTTTTCAAAAATCAAACCTACTGCAGGATTTGAATTTTCAATTTATTTCAAGCAATATTTGCATAATTGATTCCATTTAATTTACCAAGATATACTGATGCATTTTCTTCAATTCTTTCTTGTGGACATTTTTAATGAATATTGAGTACCAAACTTATGTACTTTTTATAAAATCCTGTGAAGAGTTAAACTTTAGAATTCTTTAATACTCCAGGTATAAATATTTTATTTGTACAGCTCATATTTTCTAAATTTTATCTTCGATGCAACATTTTTTTAAGCCATCAAAATAATAACGAAACCTTTTTATATCCCTTTATCGATTACAGTATTAAAAATAACCGTAATGATTTTAATATGTTCACGTAGGCTTCGGCGGTCGTCAGATGTATTTACCGTTTCTTCTTCCGGGGTGGACCGTTTGATATTTGCCGAGCTTTCGCACATCATGTGATGTGTTAATATTGATTAGATTATACACCACCTGGTGTATAAAACATGGTAATTATATACCACCTGGATTTTTAAATCTCTCTTTTACAACTCTCATTCTCTTTTCAGCCCTGAAGAAGCCATCACATGATGTGCGAAAGCTCGGCAAATATCAAAAACTTGACACGGTCCAACCCGGAAGAAGAAACGGTAAATACATGATTTTAATAGCTAATGAAGAAAGTCTTCAAAGGGATTCAGGAATTAAGTATTTTAAAATTATTTTCTTTTATTAATAAGTTGATTTTGGGTGGTGGATAATTGGCTGGGCACAAAGTAATATTTTAATTGTAACGGAGATGATAGTATTATAGCATTTGTAATTTGATCAGACAATTGTTTCCAAGATGATGGACGAGTAGAGAATAATCGTGATGGTAATGTATTGGTATTCTATCAAGTGTATGAGGCCACAAGTGACGTCCTCTCTTGGAAGTTGGGGGTATATTTTTGGTAGGGAACAATACGCGACATTGATAGCCCGAGGGAAAATTGGTAGAAATATTAACCTAAATGCTGTGTAGAAAAGATAGAGAAAATGCAGGGTTCAACTGATTCAAATCGTTTTTCAATTTATTAGACAAACATTCAAAATATAGTAAGATTCAGAATATCACCTTTCATTTAGGTCAGTTTTTGTAATATTTTTCAATAAATTTTAAATAAGATTTTTTTAATAACCGGTATTTAAAAATGTTGATATCTATTTCTAATATTGAAATATTAGATATTGATATCTAATATCTAATTTTCCATTATTCAGTCATCGAAATATCAAATGGTTTTAAATATTAATTTTTTAACGTTTTAGTGAAAATAGGACTGTATGGAGAATATGATTTATAAAACCACATGCAAAACACACACACACACACACCCACACACCCTATATATATATGGACTCACATAGTGTGGTTGTATAGAATCTCTTAGCGGCATAATTAAGTGATATTTTTGTGACCTATTAGGGATGTTTCTTCTATTTTAGTTTTATGATAGCTCAGAGAGTAGGATTTATTATTATTATTGTACAATTTGATATTTAGCTCATAGGGTGGAGGGTTTATGAAAAAGAAGAGTCGAGGACATCAGATGAACCTATGAGAAGTCTCAATCTTGACCTCTTGATACTGCTCCCGGTAGAAGGACAACCTCGCCTCAAATGAGAGTACTTCGGAGGACCAAGGAGGCTTGACAGTTGAAGCGAGAAGGATATATGCCCAAGGACTATGGAGGATGAATGGTGAAAATGGCGCGCATGAGAGAACAAACCTTTCTTTCCTTTACCTGGCAAATGTCGGGAGGAGGAAGTAAATTCTGCATAATCCATTCCAATACAAACTCAAAAGAAATAACTCCAGATAACAATGTTGACAAGAGATAGTTGGCAAATAAGAATAAAATTAACATAATATAGCAGAAGCGAAAAAAAATGAAAAATTTTAAAAAAGTGAAAACCCTTACCAAGAAAGAAAAATAATCATAGAAGGAGAAATGAGATACTATATCAAATTAAATAGAAGTGCAAATAATTTAAAAAATATTAATTAATAACTGACTACAAAATAATTAATATGAGAATAAAGTAATTATATATTACAGGCGGTGATGTAGGATTAAATTTGACGTCACAAAAAGAATCTGAGAGCTGTACGAAATGGTTCTTACCTTTATGGTATTTAATGTTTATAACTCTGATTAATAATAATTGTAGGATATGACGCTAGCAATATTGGCCAATGATAAGACTAATGTCCCCTCTGCTTCGGTAACCAAGCGATTCAATACGCCCATGTCACTGGATTCTCTTCAATTTTATAGGAATTGAAAGCTCAGCACAAGGTTTGGGAATCCCACAAAATCGTTTTGGACTAGGCTGCTCCTAGGCCTTTTTTTTTTTTTTTGCTCTATTTTCTTTTATCTATCTGCAGTGAAGTAAAAAATTGATCTAATCCAAAAAGCAAGAATATGTACAGAATGAGGTTTATTAGTAATGCCATACTACGACTTGTCCATAAAATATCAGGTATCTAAAAAATCTAAGTCGGAGATGTTCATAGTTATACATATCGGGAGTGGAATCTGAAGATAAGAAACTTTCTCAAATGCATAGGGAGCCAGAAAAAAAAATCTTACTACCTCAACCGGGAAACGAATTCTTTAAATGAAGATAAGAAAGATTATTGTTGATGGATCAAAAAGTTCACACATATGGGAGAGACACGGAATTATGAGGTCTTACAAAGAGTAGATACGCCGAGATCCGAGAAATGTGCATTTCCTTAAGACGGATTTATGATAAATGGCCTAAGAGATTTTTGTAGTAGGAGCCTCTGATAGAGTGGAGGAGCAGAGATCTCAATTGTGGGGTAAAGTGTGCAATTTATAAGTAGTTGGGAACAATCGTGGTACGTGCCATGACCTGAGTTATTTAAATATAAATTACGCGCTTTAGGTTTCGCAATTTTAAAAATAAATAGACATAAATTGGTAGTAAAGCTGCAAACTGTTAGGCGAGTCTGTCAAAGCAAAAAAATCGGTAGAGAGGGAGGTTTCCATGAAGATTAAATTAATTTTTTTTTAATTATCTTCACGACTGTTAGATACACGAAAAAATAGATAAAGTAGCATTACGTGTAAAAAAACGTAATTTTCTAGTATTTTTAAAAATTACAAAAAATGCATATTCATTAAAATATTTAGTAATATAATATCATATCAGATGTTAGGCAGGCTCTCTGACTTTTAAATATAGAAACAAATTCAATGTTTAATACTTCTTTTGTAGAAGTTTGAAAGAATCAATTTTGGTTGAAATCATATGGGGGAGTGGGGGATTTATACGAAACCAAAATTTATAATCGCAATATCTTCGCTGTTATTTGAATCACGGAAAAGTTTATAGAACATAATAAATGTAATTTTCTAAATAATATATTATATTATACGAGTAACTATTGTTAAGGAAAATATTTATGAATATAATTAGGATTCTAGTTATCTCTTGCATTCTGACCTACTTGACCTAGGCATTATGGTCATTCCTCTTACGCTCATTGGTTCCTCAGATTCACAAGATGTAATTCCTCGTTTCCTCTCATATATGACCATCATTAATGGAACGTGGGATATTCTTTTAGGATTGAAAATTCTTTCTTCCTTCTAAGTTTTGCCATTCACCTTGGAAGTTAAGGAAGTTAGTCCGAGCGCGTTATGTAAGTCGCATTTTGATTGGTTATCCTAGTTTTGTTTATTCCTTGTTTATTCCTTCCGTTAACACAGCTCCCGTGTGTTTATTTTTCTCATTAATTTTTTCTCAAATTCATGTAAAAAAAAAGAAAAAATTTACACAATAAATAAGACTCAGATTTTAGCGTGTGTGAACAATTTATTCTACGTTGATTACATGGGTCCGGGCTGTTCCTATCATTCCAAAGAACATCAAAGGGCTTTTGCCGCTTTCAGTTTGACTTCTAACTCCTCCTGCATTTCGCCCTGCGTTTCACTTCCACTTCTCCGACGGTACTCCACCATACACATAACACCATGGTGATAGACCTACGTCATATTTAACCTGATTTATTGGCTTTTCTTTATTACTTTTTTTTTTAAATATAAAATATTGAAAAAAAAAATCAAATAATTTTCAAGNTATAAATATATATATAAAATTAGGAGTGAATCTAAAAAAAAACTATATATACTAAGAAGAAAAAATAAACTATACCATATGTTTGAAGGATACTTACTTCATTGGATCAAAGTCAGAGTCAGAAGACTTAGGTCCACATACAGCACCTTCTACACTGTGGGGTGACTGGGGGAGAGAAGGTCCATTACCAGATTCTGCGTCCTCTTCACGACCCGCATCCTGGTAATCTGCAAAACAGTGTAGTGACTTAATTCATCATACATAATAATAATGTTAACAATCTAATGGAAGAAAATAATTTAATAGGATACCCAGAATACAGTTAATAACAAGCTAACAAATAATGAATTATATAAACTGCATCAGGAGTTAATAATTGCTTCATTCATTATTCACATATTGAAGTAATGAAGTTGACTAAATTTAAAGAAAAGTTATTATAATAGAAGAAAAAATATTTAAAAAATAAAAAATCATATGGTTACAAAAAATTTTCTGTCATAAAAATAAAATAAAAATGTAATGTCAAAAATGTAATGAAAATTGAATAAATCAATTGTTTTAAAACTTATTCAAAAATCAGGGTAAAAACACAGTTTTAAAAATACATAAATATCATTATATAAATTGAGATACTCTAACTATTTTTACAAAGTATTTTAACAAAATTTAAACATTAAAAAAAATCTAAAAGGACGAAAAAGAGAAGAAGATAGTTTCTCAAATTCTAGAAATAATTAAACTTGAAATGTATACTAAAAGGTCAATAAAAAGTCAACTAATGCTGATATAAAGATGTTCAATTCCACTGAAAAAAAAAATCAAATAATTTTCAAGTAAAACTAGAAAGAAGACATTCATATCCAACATCAGATGTCCAAAGAGACACTAATTAGGATTTACTTATCCAGTGCAGGAGTATGCATTAAACTGGAAGAACTCTCCATCTTCTGGCCGAATACAGACAGTAACAGTGAAAAGTTCACTTCTCGCCAGAAGAACATGAAATACCAATGAAGACGATTTCTGAGAGGTATGAAAGTTTTATTTTCTTGTTTCTATTTTTCTTACATAGTAAATTTGTAGCCAAATTAGAAACCAGGACGAAATTAATTCAAATTTGATCCTCCACATTTATTTCCTCAACGATATGTTTTGACCTTTTATTTTATTTCACTTGATTTATAGAAATACATTTTTTTTAAATATTAAATAAAAGTTCAAAAGGAGAGTTTTGTGACCGTAGATATTATTATTAGATGATTTTAGTTGGGGTTCGGTCAAGGTAGATCCAAAAAAAAGAAAAAAAAAAAATGTATTTTTTAAAAAGATTATCTGCCAACGTTTCGGCTTACATTGTAAGCCATCTTTAGAGCTATCATGAAGACGAGAGAGGACGTCCTGTCCCTAAGTTCACATTTCAATGACTACCCGAAGATATAAATATATAAGTAGTAGTAGATCATAATGAAGGGCAATCAACTTCTTGGTTATCACGCCCTATAAATACCCTTTAATATATTTACTATAAATTTATAAAAGGGTATTTATTATTGTTGGTCGATTTGGACTTCCATAGAGTGTCCCAGTCGAAATAAGTTTTTCTTGTAAGCCATCTTCAGGGCTATCATGAAGACGAGAGAGGACGTCCTGTCCCTAAGTTCACATTTCAATGTCTACCCGTCCTCTCTCGTCTTCATGATAGACAGCCCTGAAGATGGTTTACAATGTAAGCCGAAACGTTGACAGATAATCTCTTTTAAAAAATTAAACTTTTTTTTATTTGTATTTTTTTGGATCTACCTTGACCGAACCCCAACTAAAATCATATAATAGTTAAATAAAAGCTTTTAATGCAGGTTAAATGACACGGTCAACTCGGACTATGTTTAAATTGGAAATTATTGACTACATTGGAAAATTCATTCAAATCAATTCATTTGATAAACAAAAACCTTTGTAAAGGACCAAGAGGTCAATACATGTCAGGTAAGAAATAAAATACATAAAGAAATAAAAGTGATAGTCTAAATTTCAATTGATTGTTTTTAATTTGTCCATAAATTTCACACACACACACATTTATGTGCATATATTTAGTCTTGAGTTCGCAAAGCTTAAAATAAAAGTTTAAATATATTATGCAGTATTAGAGCTTCTCTAAGCATTCATTCTTCATTATTAATTGAACTCCTCATTAAGGATGAGCATATGATTACAATAAGAATAGATAATTGTATCCGACTCTTCTCTCACGTACATATCCGAAATACGGATTTCGGAGGAAATACAGATTCCTCTCACATAAAGGAATCCTACATTTTTGCCGAGATAATGTCACCCGAAGATTATGTTCAAAACCAATCAGTATTTATTGAATCCTCAGCATCATTAATGAGTTGATCAATCATCAATATAGAATTTCAAGTGTTCAACAACCTACATTACATGAGTTTGTGAATTCTTGTGGCTACCCACAATCAAAAAGTAAAATTTTAACATGAAAGAGTGTGTTGATATGAAAATATAAGTTAAGTTAAAAGGCATTAACTGCTGTTAAAATTTAACTTGGACTACAAGTACTGCCCATATTTGGCATATAATTTAATATTTCTAAAGTAATTAAAATTAAATGGATAATTTCAGCTTCCCTCTCAGTAGAACGAATACGTTATTAGCTGAATTAATCTAAAGTTCATAAGAAGACCAATTTAAAACATCACTGAAACGCTCATTGTGGTTATTGTTATGAAACAAATGTTATTTTCTAAGGTTCACGTTTAATATAATTATTAGAAATACAAATACTTTAGGATGTATCTAATAAGGTGGCACCGATTGGTCTGGGTTGTTCTTGTGACAGTCTAAGTAACCTTAGCTTATAACAAAATTCCAAAATTCGCAGAGGATGATAATGGTGTAATTTATGTCTGGATCTCCGAATACAAATAATTAATAAAAAAAGTCACATGCAAAATTGATATATCTACCATAGTTAACAGAGAAAAGAAATGCTGTACGACTTCTTCAAATTCTTGAACTGCAATAAAATTTCTCCACTCACCTGAAAAAAAACGGAACCTATTTTAATTAAACTCTTATGAATGATAAAAGTTTTGAGAAACATTCATATTATTATCATAGATAAATAAATTGTCCATACTTCACATAATAAAGTATTCTATAAATTACAATTATAATTATAAGATTAAATATGTTTAATAGTAATTTTCTATTTAAAGTAAGCAAAAATATATGCAGGAACAAGATATTGGAGTTGAATATGGTTAAGTTTGGTAAGCCGGATACCAAACGTGCAACACACGGCTGCCCTACCGTTTTGCCTCGCGAAGGGGCTTCATTTTCTCAACTTATGCTGATCTCCAGAAATGTTCCCTAAAATTCATATTTATCTTGATGTTATTATTAAATATACGGCAGAAATACAATAATAATGTATTTCATATACTTAGAATTAACAGTGAAATATTTTTTTGCATTTCTGTGATGTGATTATGGGTTAAACAAAAATAAATAATCTAGTTTTTTTTTGGAAAAAACTACAAAATACTTAATTTGTTTTTAAGGCTAGAATAAAGTAACATTTAAATAAGAAAATATTTTATTTATTAAGGTAGAACTATAATTATCACTCTAAGAAAATATAAAATTATAAAATAAATCTTACAAGTTCGACTCGTATGTCCTACTTAATAAAACTTTGAATGACAGCACTATTTAAAGTCTAAAATCATTGATAAAGAGATTTCCAATCTAGCTATGACTGCTGAAATACACGGCGGAGTTAGATATAGACTTGTAAGAACGAAAGCCGAGCCCTGACAAAGGGGGGGTCACCACCTTCAGTACTAAACCCACCCTCCCCACTACCACTCCTCAGCCAGTAATAATGCAGTAATGACAGCTCTACTGAAAGTGGTGGGGTGGGGGAAGCTCATTCTCTCCCAAACTAAAACTCGATGTGAAAATGTCTACAGAACGGATACGACCAATAGTTGCGAGCAATACCAATTTTTTTTTTTTTTTTTTTCATATGTATTCCAATAGAAATGTAACAATGGACTTCTAACAGTCCTGTCATGTCCCGTCACAAAATCAAGTTATTCCTTTCATATTAATACCATGAAGCGGCTTTTCAAGAATTTTAAAAGATGCTTACCGATACTTCATTAGAAACGATAAAAATATGGTCCGTTTAAAATTATATATACACGCGTGCGCTCCTCAAGTAGAAAATAGGTTATATTTTGAATAGACTTNTAAATATATATTATATATACGCGTGAGAGTGTGTGTGTGTGTAAGTGTAAGAAAAAATAACTTTTATACGATGCCCATAACCTTCCCTTAGTTGATTACGTCACTAAGATGTAGAAATATCCTACACTTTCCTTATTACACGGATTTTTGTTTTGCAGCCCCCACTGAAAAATATTTTGCAAGTGGGAATGGCATATTAACAAAAAAATGTGTGTGTTTGGGTGTGTGTGTGTACACAGTATGGTATGCCTTTTAAATAAAGTAAAAGAGAACTTGTTACAATAGAATTATATAAGAAACAAGACGTTAGGCCTAAGGAAAATATTTTACATTACCAATTTAAAGTAGAAGAAAATTAAAATTTTATTTACAATGTTACCAGTAATAATTATGAAAAAAATATGGTGCTGTCTAAACATGGTCAAAAAATAATCTAAAGGGTTATTATCACTACCAATGAATATAGAACTATCATACCTTCTATTATCCATCTTTAACTGCCTGGCAGTTGAATACAGACAGTGACAGTGAACACATGTATTCGACCACGAGGATGGACAATGTCCGAAAGCGCTCGCCAACAGAAGATGGTTTGCAGAAACCAATGAAGACGGATAATAGAAGGTATGATAATTCGTTAATGCCTAATGCCTGAATGGATGATTAGAAGGAACTAGAATTTAAAAATTTTAATATTATATATTATAGCTTGGCCTAATGAACTGTTAAATAACCATGAAGTCATAGAAAAGTGTGTAATATATATTTTACGTTCATGAAAAGGCGTTAAAGAACAGAAAACTAATTAGGTAATAAATGGAGCCATTGATAAGTGTTTTTAGATTTGTTTATTTTTGATTTTTCGCCTTCCACGAAGAAGTAGAAAACAGAAGGTCATGCTTTGAATAAAGTTAATTTACCATACATATATACGTATGTGGCACGACAATACGTCATGGAATTCGGATCACCCCACAGAACTTCCGCAAGTTTTTGTTGTAGTCTTCCAATTTCTTATGTTGAGCGACCGTACATCTGTTTCAACACTATCCAGCCACCTTATTTTTGGTCTTTCTTTCCTTCTTGTAAAATGAAGATACTCCATTAGCTGCTTCTTAGGAATTTGATTATTACACTAAGATCTGCTTACCGTAGCCTTTCAATTTTAATATAAGTTACCCGATCTGTGCCACGGTAAAAGGCAGAGCTTCTGACTCTCCATCCACCCCCTACTTAAATGTCCCTATATTGATGTTCACGTAGGCTTCCACGCTCCTCAGACATATTTACCAATACTTCTTCCGGGTTCAACCGTGTCTTGGAGTTTTTTGGTGCCAAGCTTTCGCACAGAGAATTCTCCATTCAGCTCTGAAGAAGCCATCACACGATGTGCGAAAGCTTGGCACCAAAAAACTCCAAGACACGGTTGAACCCGGAAGAAGTATTGGTAAATATG
>KZ807377.1:200946-211648 GCA_000696205.2 Oncopeltus fasciatus | reverse complement strand
AAAAAAAAAAAAAAAGCCGAGGAAATAAGAAAGATTCTTAAGAATGTAATTTCGAGTGTTGGTTGGCCTCTCTTATTTTTAAAAAAAATGTAAAAACCAAATTCTATACTTAGGCCCTCCTTGAAACCCTTGAAAGAATTCATTTTGATTGAAATCATATGAGAGAAGGCGGAAAAGGTTGAGGGTGACCAACATTTATAATCGTAATATCTTTGTTATTATTTGAGTTATGAAAATTTCATAAAATATAATAAGCGTACAATTTAACTTTCTAACATTTATATTTTATAAATTTATAACTTTCTTACCAATATTTTATAATGTTTAAAAAGAAAAATAAACCCTTGAAAAGAAGAAAATGTATGAATGTAAGACGATGGGTGAACGCTCCCCCCCATATTTCCTTCCCCGTCAGTCTAGAGCTAAGCTTAGAGATAGATACATTTTACTCTCATTCATCTATCTGACTCGTAGACTACATTTCCTCCATATCTGTCTTTAAACAAAGATGGGAAATCTGCTTTTATTGCGAAACTCCTGCGGGACGGACTTGTAAAATACATAACTGAGATCATAATAACCTGATACCCAGAGTAAAGCAATTTAATGTATTTAATACTTTTCTTTTGTGCAAAAATGAACAAAATCATTTCAGGGGTTCTCGAAATAGCGATCAATACCTAACAGTCAGAACGTTTGACCATTAACATTTTTCGCTTATTGTTCTCTTCGGCTCATAAATAAAATTTCGTCATTTACTCTTTAGTGAAATGTACTCAAATCACGCAGACCCTGTGAGAAGTATATTTTATAATATACTAGCGGACCCGTCAAACTTCGTTTTGCCAATTATTTTAGGGCGTTGCTGGCACTAAGCAAACATTAGTGTTGTATTATCACACGATTTAAATAGAGCTTTTAACGAAATTTACGGCCTTCAAATAAAAATTCATGGAATGCCTATTATAAAGTTTTTTAACTTTAAGAGTATCTTTAAGATACTTTTTTTTTTGTATAAAAGATTATTTTAAAGATACTCTTTTATACAACTAGATCTAACCTCAGTAATTAGGACTTATCAAAGTAATTATTTACTGAATAAATAATAATTAATTCTTAATGAGTAAAAATAGTGATAGCTAGTGGGCAGGTGGGGGATGGGACGGAAGGGGGTTCTGCCTTTGGGTCGTGGCGGCTTGCGGCTCCGGTTTTGACCTTTTCTATTACAGCCGACCTGGAGGGTATGGACGGCCTGGTCCACCGTGCACACCCTCGTTCACAGGCCAGGCATTTCACTAAAGAGTTATGAAGATGGAAGCTGAAAGTCAATTACGGAGGTCGAATTCGGCGTCGCTGGTTGCCTCGGGGCTCTCCGTTTGTGTCTCCTCCTTCATGGCTGCATCCTAATCGCGTTTTGGAACGCGACTCCCATCATGTTTTTGCTTTTGTTTTCTTGCTCTCTTCTTTCACACAAATGGCATTAATGACCCAAGTGGTTGGCATGCCAAATAGAAAAACAAAAACCCTGTTTTTTCACAGAATAATTTGCATTTGGTGTAGATATGGGCTCAATCAAAAAAGAAACACATGTATTTAAGGCAAATTTGAAATAAAAATTTTATCTTGCTACGCCCCTCCGCCCGCAGACCGAAAATCAAAAATCAGACTTTACTGTGTCAGCCGCCTGAATATTCTGAGGATTCCCTGAAAATTACATCAAAATCAGCCCTACCGTTTTAAAGTCCAAACGTTACATACATACACACATCCTATTATATATATATATATATATATGAATGAGAATCTTAGTTAAGCTGTGTAGACATACAACCTGCGTGCTTAAGAAGCACAAGCCCCTTCAGGAATATGACACTGCGGGCTCGATCCCCAAGTCGAGACAAGATGTTGATGGCACGGGATGAGGGCCAAGCTCCATGAATAGGTCCCTTCCTAGTTGGAGCGAGACCAGCAGAGGTAAGTCGAGCTACGCGGGTCAGGGACCAGCCGACAACAGCCGAAAGCTACTTGCGCTAGCTAAACATTCAACCAGGGCAGACGGTATGACTTAAAGAGGAGGAATGTGAGTACAGAACCAGTCAATATTATAGGCTTTTTTATGTTTTTCGCTTGGGCATAAAAATTTGGCGTGCATCAATTTGTACATGATAATTTCAATTCCCCGTAGGCTTTAACCTCTCAGACTATAACAGCGGCTCGTATAGTAAATGCGTTTAAGAATTAATCCATCAGCTCTTTTACATAATTAGCTATCTTGCTGATAAAATAATCCTAAACTTTAAATGAAGAATTCGAACATGCAACTTGATTTGATCTGCTTAAACGTCCAAGCATCAACTTGATACTTTATAATATGTAAACTTAATATCATATATTACATTAATAAGAAAACAGTGAATTCGTCATAGCCTTATAAGATAATCCTTTTCAAGTTTTAAGTCAACAATAGTCCTTATAAAAGTACTTTCTCTATCAATAAACGATTCAAATAAAAATAATTCCAGCTTATGAAATAATTTTTTGTATTTTTAACATGCAATAGTCATAGAACTTGAGCCAAGAATGACCCTCTATGGTCACTATGCCTGGAAGGGAAAAAAGAAAAAAGGATAAATAATATTCAAAAATTAATTTTAGAGTTATTAATCCACAATTTATATGATTATTTTTTACTTAGGTCATGGACCAAAAGTAATAAAAATTGGTAGATCAAAACTACCATTGCAGGACTCTCAACCCTCAGCACCAGGTAAAACGAATCTCCTCGGAAAAGCAAGTGTCATAAATAATTTCTTCTGGAGCTGATAAATATTAATAAAAAAATCGAAAAAAAAATCAGTAAAATCTGCATCCTGATTTTCCCATGTATATAAAACGTTTCATCAATTTGAAATGTATATAAAAAGCTCTCTCAAAGACTATTATGTGGAAGTTGAAGATTGAAAATCAACTTTCACGATTTTTTTTTTCCATTATTCCAATTGGAACTTGGATTCGGCCGTTTTCTCAGTAAAACATTTTTTTTTTTTTTTTCGTAAAAAACAATAAATCCTTATAAATATTCTACGATGTAAGAATAATTGTTCAACCACTAATGTAATTTCATAAAGAAAGTAAAACTACTTATGAATAAATGTTTACTGAAAATAAATTGTTAAAAATAACTGGACTACATGATTACAGCATTGGTTGGGATGATTGTTAAAAAACATATTTAATATGTAAAATGTAAACTTTTCGACTTACAAAATCATTAATTAATTTAAATTAAATCCACATAATTAAGTTTATAATTAGATCAGAAAATGGAAATTATTTAACAGTTTATTTTTAACTGAAATAAAATTGAAATGCATTATCATTTTAGATTAAAAGTAATGTGATGATTTATTTACACTTAATAACAGTTTTATTTTTCCATTAATCCTTTTCAGAACAAAGGGTAGCAATGATTTTCAGGTAGCATTTGTGAGAGTGTGTATACTTTTATTTTTTAAACGAACCCTAGTTTTCACAGCTAGAACGTCCTCGATACAATTCTAGGTATAAGATTTCATCGTCTATAAGAAGATCTGTAGAGGATTAATTATTTTCCGAGTTAAAGGAAGTAGAAAGCGGAAGAAAAATTTCAAATATAAGCCAAAATAATTTAAACTATGGAAAATAAGCTTCCTGCCCGACCACATAGAATATCAAGAGTGACGTGGGGGGGGGGGGGAACTAATAAGTATATTAAAATTTCCGTCAGACACGAGCTACCTAACCTACGCAGACTTCCAACGATTCATTAATAATGGACATGAATTGTGAGTAAATTATGTATTATACTTTAATCGAGAAGGTAATGAGTGAGAATGGTGAGGTCTCTGAGTGTGTCTCTAAAAATGTGTAAAAATTGGTAATTAATTTTTTTTTAAACCAAAATAGCAAAATTTCCCACTTTTGTAACTTATAATGTATGATTTTGCTCTTATAATAGATGAAAAACCAGATGGTAGTAAAAAAACTCAAAGATTTCTCCTTAAGATCCAAAATCAAACAAAATAGAAAGTGATACGTTTCTCAAAAGTTCATATTTTGACAATGTCTGTTATAGCGCTGCATAGGAAATTGAATAAGACAAAAGGATAATAATAATAAAAACATCCAAACTTTAGTAACGGGATCCTCTATTATGCGAATGATCACTAAATGTCTTCCATGGAGACTACCCTTCCGTTCCACTCTTTATACTTTTCTATATACTTTTTTTTTTTTTTACTAATATTTTATTTCACTTGATAGTGACTGATATAATTTATATTCGTAATTATACTATATACTCAAATCGTAATTATACTCAAAAAATAATATTATTTCATGCATACGTGTTTATAAGTAAATAATGCACATAAGTTAGGGCCAGAATTTGCTCTTTGTAAAGGCCATTACAATTGTTCCAAAATAAAGTATTCTTTTCTTATTCTTTTTTTTTTCCTTATTATTATTTGAGTTCCTTATCTCCGACGAAGAAGTCAAAATGAACGAATAGCTTTTCCCCTGACAGTTTCAGCGAAAACATCTTAATTTTACCAAGTGAGATTCTTGAACATATCTTAATCTCCTTATCTTATATCTTAACCTTTTTTTTTTTTTCTGGTTGGTTCCTTTTAGAATAGAAGAGCTAAGAAAACACGCATGCGTGTTGAGCTCTTTACTTTTGGTTTTCCAGTGAATAGCCAGGTATAGCTGTAGTTCTCTCTGTAGTTTTTTTTTTTTTTTTTTTTTTTTTTTTTTTTTTTTTTTTTTACTGATAACAAATAAAGTCAATAAAATATATTACAATTGGAAAGACAAACTCCCAGCTCCATGTTAAGGAGCTATCTGCAGGTCTAAGGGTCCTAAAGTGGATAACTTAAGGAATTGAAAAGTCATACTTATCCTTTATTATTTGATAGCCGTGCTGAAGATTTTGAGACAATGGTATTTGCATAGATCCTTAAGAAACCGGGAGGCTTTATGATGAAGATTTTAAGGCTGACAACCATTTTTTTTCTATGAATTCAATTAGTTTTGTCTATTTGTGCATTCATGAGGGTTTGGAGCATTGCAAATGCTCGTCCCCCCTACTGAGCACATTAGACTGCATGGGTGAAGACTCAACCCGTTCGCAGACGTACACGGCCTAATTGAGGTCGGACTCCAAGTTCACGTGACATCAAATAAAACTAGGCCCGATCAGGGGGAAACCACAGACTAGGAATCGATAGCGACACGCTGAACTTTCCCCTGTAACAATGGTATCGACTTGAAGGGCTATTGGCTCCGCTTGGCGTCTAACTTCTCCAGCGCTAACGACGACGGCCAGAAGTTAGGGGCCCAACATTCCGCGGAAACTTCAGTCTTGGAAGTGTTTATCAGCTGTAGGTATCCCGGGCTGGAAACGCCACACCTTTCTAATGAACGGCAAACCATGGTCTGTCACCTGGGAGCTGAGCAAGTGAGTACATATCCCACGTTTGTTGATGAATTACGAAAAAAAGATAAGTCAGATCTTACAAGTTGCGAATGGCACCAGGAATGAATGAAAGCTGTTGAGGGCTAAAAGGTCACCAGAGAAAAGGAAGGGGTACTCTCCCATATCCTGAGTTACATTCTTTAAAATCGAATAGCAATTTCTCTCAGGAAAAGAAAGTATTCCCATTGTTATCAGACAATACTTAAAGAAAAATCGATTCTTCACTAAACCTACTAAGAAGCTAAAATATGGTATCTACACAAACTCAATTATATATTATATTGAACCAAGGAAATGTAGAGATGAAGGATTACCTGAAAGGTCATGGGCGATAGAATAAGTCATTGGATGCTGCCAGCATAATATTGTTCTGTGCAATAAACCTCAACACAGAGTTGCTTATTGGTAAAAGAAAAACTAATGTAGATATAACGTAAAATAATTAGAGCTGGGTAATCTTGTGAGCCCTAAATTAAATTTCATGACATAAAACATACAGTATAAAAACTTAAATATCACAATAAATGTTTTTTGTTTTTTATTAAATTCGGCATTTTACACTTTAATACAAACAGTAAAGCTTAGTTCATGGAATAGTAAAAGTCAACAAATAATACATTTTTTAAGAATGTTTTATTCTTTTTATGCAGGAGATATAATATTAAGTACAGTTATATGTAACATTACAGATTGTTTTACTGAAAAAATAAATAAAGAGTTCAAGAGTTAAATTACTAAATTGACCCTCAACGCTAAATAGAAGTCCAAATTACTTTGAATGGTTCTATACTTAGAATATACAATCAGGACTAGGGAGATAACTAAAAACTATAATTCTAACATAACACACTAACGAACATAATTTTTATTTAAACGAGACAAAATTCGACGTGATGTATAGAAATAATAATTGTAGTGTGTTTTCAATGAATCATTAATTACATCATTAGAGGGCTATAAAGCCACCAAAGAAAAGAAAAGCTTTGAATCCAGAAAAAAACATTAACATTTTTTCCAGAGCTTCAGCCGCAGTATTTTTCATTAAATTTTAATATAACTTGGTATTTATCTCTTAACAGATGATAATTAAATCTGGACATCTGAAGGAATAAATTCCTTAAAACCTGGATGAGAGCAGGTAAACACTGAATAGATTAGAAGCATTTAAAAGACCTCACTAATCCAATTTGCGTTTATAAGGAATGAGAGTTGACATACACCATAAAAATAATTATTTAGAGATGTGTTCTAATTATTAGCAGATCTCAGTAATAGGTGTGAGATGAGAAAATTCATTAAAACAAGATCAAACATAATTATCATTAAAACACAACATAATGTTAGAGACTAGGAAAGCAGGTGAAGAGAGAACCGGACCTGTACAGGAAGGGACAATTTGAAGGATGCCACCTGCTTTTTTTTCTTCTGAGGAGGAAATTATGGTTACTTAGAAATCGCTATTAGATTCTTTTAGGGTTGCCTTGCCCTTTCCATGAAGTTATAAAAGCAGCTCCCCAGAGGCCCCCCAGTCAATGTTAGGTTAGTGCTACTAAGTGTCAGATTCCGTGTCAGATCGCGTGTCTCAGAGCATCGGAATGGTCGTAGCTCTTGCAGTGCCTGTAAGAGTGAAGTTATATGTCAGGAATTAGCAAGTTATTTTAATGCCTCTATGTAAACAACCACATTTAATTTATTTGTATAAATTTATTTATNAGTGTGAATAATTAAGAAAGTTCATTTGAGGCCACTTTGTAAATAGCTCATTTTATTTATTTGTACGTATTTATTAACTACCTGTAAGTAATTTATATTTTCTACTTATTTATATATTTATTGGTAGGTGTAATTATTTGTTGCAAAAAAAAAATTAACTTCAATTTATTTTTTTTTCTATTATTATTATTGACCTGCATCCCATAACCATAACTTGACACTTAAAACTAAAAGTTATTATCATACCTTCTATTATCCGTCTTTATTGGTTTCTGCAAACCATCTTCTGTTGGCGAGCGCTTTCGGACATTGTCCATCCTCCTGGCCGAATACATGTGCAGTTGAACAGCAGTTGAATACAGAAAGTGACAGTTAAAACATGCATTCGGCCACGATGGTGGACAATGTCCGAAAGCGCTCGCCAACAGAAGATGGTTTACAGAAACCAATGAAGACGGATAACAATTATCTCAACTGGAAGCCCCATTGACCACAGCTAACCCGGCCAAAAAATAACCCCCATGGCTCTGGGAATCCTGGTAACGACTCAGAGTGAGAAATTTATTTTCAATATCTGTCTGGCGGTGAGTTGGCGACAGGGCGGGAGCGCCCTTGCGGCTTCTATTGTGTAGTAGGCGTGCAATCAATGCCGTGGAATTCTTCGGGTCACAAACTAGGGCAGGGCACCCCCATCCCGGGCCCAAATCCCCCCCCGGACAGCCCACTATCCGATCAGGGGCCCCCCCACCCCTAAACCCTTTTTCTATCTGCCCTCGTGCCGAAATGATCCGCCCTCCAGCCCTCCTTCAGGAAATTAACTGAAACATATCAAATGGGGGAATCTCCAATTATTGTACCCATATGCGGGTACTCATATATGAATAATGTCACTCTCTTCTAGCGAATTTCCTAAAGGAAATGTAGCTGTTCGGGTGGTTCCAATATCGCGATTTACAAAATATTTCATTCATTTTACGAGAATTTTTCGAAAATATTTAGAATTGTGACATTTATAAATAAATGTGACCCTGTAAAAATATTTAATTACTTCCATTCTCTCTTAAATTTTATTAAACTTTTTTTTTATGCTACAGAAGATAAATATTATAAAATTACATTTTACACCTACTTTATTCTATAAATCTTTTTCATACCGCTAATAACAACGAGGGCATTAAGATTTTAAATTTTGGTCTTTCTTTAAAGATTGATGACGATAGAATAAGTTGATTAGTTATCAACTTATCACTGTTACCGGCACTTCAAAGGCCACGACCAGCCCGACGCTCTGAAACACACGATCTGACACGGAATCAGACACTGAGTAACACTAACTTAACACTGACTGGTGGGGGTGACCTGGCGAGCTACTTTTAAAACTTCAGGGAAAGGGCGAGGCAGGCCTGAAAGAATCTAATAATAATTTCTAAGTAACCCTAATTCCCTCCTCAGAAGAAAGGAAGCAGTTGGCATCCTTCAATTGATCACTTCTTGTTGAGGTCTGGTCCTCTCGTTACATACTTTCCAAGTCTTTAACTGAGTTTAATTTTAATTTCGTTGTACATAAACTTATTTTTTTATTTGATTGTTTTAGTACTTTAGAGAAAAGTTAATATGAAATTATCTTTTATGACGAATTTGATCATCTAAGTGATTCTTTCTATCTCCCATAAATATAATTCCTTAAATTCTTAATGAACATAAACAGATCGAAATTAACAGCATAGCTTTTAAAAAAAATTCTCCCAGATGCGGTGCGCCTTGACAAAGTTTTATGTTATTTTTACTTTTTATGCAGGAAGTAATCTGCCAAGGAATGTATTGTAATCAGGATCAAATTTTGGAAGTGCTGTTTTTGATAAATCTTCCTGAGACTGAAAATCCTCATTATAGCTACTGCGGCAGTGTATCTTTGGCTATTTCATCTTTGAAGTCTATTTTATTAGTAAAATAGTTAATATCCTTTATTTAAACCTTACAGCCACCTAAATCATAGAATTGTATTATCTTCTATCTATATCTTCCATTCATTTAATTCGCAAAAAAAATCACTCCCATTCGCCCAGGAGAGAAAGATGCAATTCATATGTTTATTCGTGACCTTGGACACACTAGCATCCTGTCCTGACAATCTTATTTTCCCATCCAACGAAGAATGGCATCCAAATAGGTCAGTTTTTTCCAGGTGCATACCGGAAACCTTCTGGGTCATTACAAACAGAAGTACATAAAGAAAAAAATACTTTACACTGTGAGTATTGTACCTGGACCTTTGGCTCAGCAGTAAAGTGCCTTAAAACTGAACCTTCATATTCTCTTAAATAATTATTATTTTTATCACTACTTTTTATAATACAGTGAATTTAATTTAAAGTTCTTAATGATAAATTTATTTTTGCATTTTAATTTTAGAGGAATGCTTACGTGTAGTTGTCCTTTATGGTGGATTTATTCGACTGAATGATTCTATTTACCACCCGCATGCAACCATAAAGGCTCATGGGATGAGGAGTTATTTAAAGGCAGACACCCTACTCTATACACCGATGTCAGAGATCGCAGCTCAGGAATCCCAACAGCTCCTCTCCGCCCCTTCTCAAGAATTCGAAAGCCGTCTGTTATCTTGTATAGCGTATAGAATTTCCGGGATGAAGGCTGTACAAAAGAGGTACATACGATACTTCTTATCCGAGAAAATTCCAGTTTCCACTAGGAAATGTCATCATATGTGTGGTTCCACCAATGTCGGTGTTTATTTAGTCCGCCTATCGTGGGTCGTGGTGAATCACTCCGTACATCTCGGAGGTTGATGAGACCTATAGGCCTCCTATAGGAAGAAGTTTCTGAAGCGGGGGGATGGGATCATACGTATTGCAGTGATTAACACGTCTAGAAAGCGCGGGTACAAATCCCACAGTAGAAGAAATTGTTTTTTTTTTTCTTTAAATGCAGTAATTCCAGTAGATTCTGAAAGCCAAGAAGTTTTAGTAATTCTCCTAGACCTAACTTCGCTCTCCTACTGGAGTTTATGACAGTCCAGAACTCCTCGTCCAAGAATCTCGCATTTCCTGTATAGACTTCTGTTTTTCAAATTAAACCATTTTTTAACAAAGCATTTCAGACAAAAGCATGTCATCCAACAACTAATGAAATTATACAATGCTATAAACCCAAGTGAATGGGCTACCTTTGAAACGTGTACAGGTACGTGTAAGAGTGAAAAATGTTTCAACTGATAGAAATAGAATATTTTATTTGTTACTTTTCTTACATTTTTTTTATTGAATATTTTTTTTCTAAATTAACATGAATATCAGATTTTGTTGTACTTTTAGGTTTGGTATCTTTTATACTCTCTTCTCACTTCAAAATGAAATTTTGTTTTTATTTCAATAAACAAGAAAATTAAGTAAACACTCATTGCAAAACAATCCTCAAGTAACACTAGGGCCTTTATGAATATATATATATATA
>KZ807377.1:186220-200819 GCA_000696205.2 Oncopeltus fasciatus | reverse complement strand
GGTTAATTTTATCCTATTAAATGTTATATATTACTCGCTTTAGCTGCTTTATATTAAGTCTGGATCGGGAAATCAAGTAGGGAATCAATAGGGAAATCAAGCTTATATGAAAAAGATTTATAGAATAAAGTAGGTGTAAAATGTAATTTTATAATATTTATCTTCTATAACATAGAAAAATATTTATAAAAAAACGAATTTGCTAATATAATTTTGAATGTTGAGGAGCCATTTTGCCTTTCTATTACAAACCCCTAAAGTAATAGTAGAAATTGAATGAGAAAAAAGGGGTTTACCATAGATTGGCACCAAAATTTATAATCTTATTATCTGTTGTTCATAATAAGAGGGAAATCTAATTTTCTGAAGCATATGTTCTATAACATTTTTCAAGATGAGGTTAAGAAAGAAATTTGTAAATGTCAACAGGATGGGTGAGCGCTATCCCCACTCTTCCTTCCCTGCTAGTCTAGGAAAAGGCTTGGTAGTCATAAATTTTACGCTTATTGTTGTTCTTTTCTACTAGCAAATTATATTTCTTTAATTACCCTTAATGATTTAATTTCGTCATCAATCATTAATGAAACATGGGAAATCTGCTTGGATTACGCAGCTACTACTTGACATTTTGGATACTTGAATGTTGTATATTTTACATATTTCTAGAAAATGTCCAGCAATACACGAAATAACTATCAATACCTACAAGTCAGAAGCAAATTCATCGAAAATAAAAAATAAGCTATTTTAGTTAGAACAATGGACAATTTGGTGCGAGAGATTTATCTAGACCACAAAACTATAATATTACGCTTTAGGTAACACAATTCTCTTTTTATAATGTAAATTAGGTTGTTTTTTTTTTGTATATATAATTTGGAATGGCTTTTATTAACAAAACAAAATTATTAATTTACTATTGAGCAAAATCAAATCCATTAAAATAGGTTCTGAACATAAGAGGCCAAACTATTAAAAATATCACCATGATTTACCCCTAAATAGAAATATATGAATATATTGGTAATTATTGAACAAAATCAACCTATTAGGACTAGTTTTGTTAGACAAACAGGACAAACATTTATTTATAGATAATAACTTGTCCAGTGGGAGGGGAGGGGGGGGGGTGGTTTGGACCCACAGCGTCAGGATTACGATACCCGAATGGATCCTATGTGCTACCCTTAAATTTAACACGCCATAGTGAGGTAATCATTCAAAGGTAGGTTATAGACACCGGATACACTTACGTTTATCAGTAAGCATTCAAACAATTTTGACAAAATATATCATTAGAACAACAAACTAAATGACGGCCTTCTTTTACATAAATATATTGCTCTCCTAAAAGTATATGCAATATTCTCAAGGAATGTTTTCAAAGATGAAGGACTGTGAAAGATAAGTGATCTGATAGAGAGGACGAGGTCCAGTCTAGTACCAAGTGGTTCTGGCAACCAACACTGCCCTACTTGAGCGTTCTGCATTTCCTCGACGGTGAGGTGGGGGTGATGGAGTGGGGTACACTATATAAGACTTATAGTTCCTAATTAGTGGTAGATATCTGTATGTAAGTTGTTATCTGCGAATGTCGAATGTATGAGTGTGCGTATGGCTGTTTGCTTATATGATTTAATTGTAATTACTCTTAAAATAATAAATGGTTTTTAATTTTTTCTGTTTCTGTGAATTTCAGTTCGGAATTTTATGATTTAGGTACGGTGCATAAATATATGCATATAACATATACATAACATATTATGTATATATTTGTTATAGTTGAACAGATTTAATGTAGAATATAAATGTACTGTTCATATATTAATTATAATATTAAATGTAATTAATGAGACATAATCATGAATATTAAGAACTGTCTTATCACTCAAATTGCCTTATCAAAACTATGACCATTTGAGTGATAAGACAGATTTCTAATATATGTATATATAATTTTTATTATCAAAAATATGAAACTTAGATTTACTGTAGAAATTGTATGAAGATAAAAAGCTAGATGTCTTAAAATCATACTAATCTAAAATATTTGTCAAGCAATTCTGTATTTACTTCGTGGAGACACTACAAATGAGAAAGGGCTAAAAATAGGGGAAGATGTGTGGGTGGTGTGAGGGTTAGAACTGATAAGGGGTCTGCTCTCTATCTCACCTGCTTCTGATAACGGTGAGAGCGCAGCGAGAGGAGAGGGCTCTATGCCACTGGGGGGAGGCGCATCCGTGCTCCCGCGGCGGGCGGCGCACTTGGACTGAGTCTGGTTCCGGGAGCCTGCCGATAGGAGGCGACACCTCCGCGAAACCGCCAATATTCCGTCAAGATCGCCTAAGCTGAATCCATCTAGATTATGCACGGGGAGGGGGGTATTCTTTTTTCTCCAGCATGCTGCTCAATTTCAAGTATCTCACTAGTGTATGTCTTTGCCACTCATCCGTGTATTTGTCCATTTGGTCTTATCATAATTCTCTAAAAAAAAAAAAAAAATCTTCTGGAATGCCATCCCTTATGCACCACTCTGATAATGCCAGTTCACCAGACGGTACCAAATAACTAACTTATTTACCAACAGTCTATCTATCCCCTGTCCAGGAAGCCTTTCTGATTTTACTATTTATAAATGGTATTGTATATTCTCTTCCTAACTACGAATATTTACTTTTTGCTGGCTACTAATTTTTTTTTTTTTTTAAATAATCTCTTCATCAAATTGTAATAATCTTCAACTGGCTAAAAACCAATTCCAGAACTGGTGTACTTTAAAGAACTATACCTTAATCTTTCCAAATGTTTCACAATCATCTTCTCTCACAAGACCACACCCATACTACATACATATTCTCTGTTCAACAAATACATACCACGACTAAATAGTATTAAGGATTTAGGAGTTACATTAGACAGTAAACTAAATTTAAAACAACACATGCTTAACGTATGTTATCTGTCGACATAACATCTTTGTTTCATTATTCGTTACACTTATGAATTTTAAAATCCCCAGTAGCTTTAAGTCCCACCCAGGGCAATCTATAAATAAAAGCATTTTTTGAGTCATGGATGTATAGAATGGGGTGGCCCCTCCTTCGATGAACCAAAGTGATTAAAGGAGGATAACTTTATATAATAATAGGTTAATTTTATCCTATTAAATGTATATTCCGTCAAATACTACGTCTTACTTTTTTCTCTAACAACAATTCAATCTACCAACTCAAAACCAAAGAAGACAATATTTAGATGTGGTTTTCCTTTTTAAACTCATTAATAACTAAATAGATATACCTACTTTACAAAGCTCACTCAACATTTATATTCCTTCCAACTTCCTAAAAACTTCTAAATTATTTTTCATTCCCTTCTAACATTCGAGTTTCATAATTTCTTCTCCACTTCATCGCATGATGTATCCATGCAATAGTTCATCCGATAAAATAGGTTTCTTTCATAGTTCATCCAAAGCAATTAAGCGAGCCCTTCTCTAAACTAATAAATGTTCATAAATTTCTACTTTTATCACAATTTTTATGTTATAGTAGTTCCTTCTTGTTTCTGTCTATTTTTATTTTTATAAATAAGTACTTACATAGTTAGCACATAAGTTATCTCTAAATAAAGAGTTTTCTTAGTTTTATATTAACTGTGGAGTGCCTCTAAGCCTTCCAATATCCAACGAATACAATCCTTTCAGTCCAAAATTCTCAGAATAATTGCTAACGTTGAATATTATGTGTCCAACTCTACCCTTCATCACAACTTCAATATTCCTTTTGTCAAAGACCTTATCACCACCCGCTTCAAGCTCTTCCATATCAAAATCAAATTTCATTCTATTCCATATGCCCAATCCCTGTCGCCAGACTCCATTCTTCACAATCCTCCCCGGCGACTAAAACGAAGATGGCCTCACGACCTCTTGGGCCTTAATGCCTAAACTTATTAGGAGTGGGGTCAATGGACCCCTTCTCCCTGCACAGTGATTTATCTATTTTATTGTTAATTTTTTTTCTATTTTATTATATTTTTTTTCTTTTATTTTATTTATACATATATAGATATATATATATATTTTTTTTTTCGAAATGGCTATTAAATTTTGTAACGCATTATTTAATGTTAGTGTACGAGATTTAATGTGAAATTAAATATCTGGGTTATTATTATANTATATTTACCATTTCATCTTCCGGGTTGGACCGAGTCAAATTCTCTTTTCAGCCCTGAAGAAGCCATCACATGATGTGCGAAAGCTCGGCAAATAAGAACAATTTGACTCGGTCCAACCCGGAAGATGAAATGGTAAAGTTTTATATTGTTCTTTATACATACATATATTTATGTTATTGAAGTTCCTATTTTTTTGCAGTTCCTCATATTCTCATATTTCAAGGCTTCAAGTTCAATATTTCATATATTTTGTATCTATTTCAATATTTTATATTTTTATTTTATTTTATAGTTTTTTTAATGTTTTATGAGCTGTTAAACTGTGTATTATATACTTATGTATTTCATATCGTAACCTCAAAAATTTTAAAGAAATATTCTATTATTTAAAAAAAATAGCAATTGTTCTGTTTATAAATAAAATTAAAAGAAAAAAAAATAGCTAAGGGGGAAAACAAGGCACCCAGCATGCTTTCTAGTGCATAGTTTGTCCACTAGGTAGCAGAAGTGTCTTCACCTCCCAAGCAAATCCTAGTCACTCCACACAGCAACTAGACAGTCCCAGAAATATTGGTATTAGCAGTTTTCTTTTAAGGAAATTTGCCTATTGATGTTAGTACAATAATACGACTTTGGAGATATTTCTTCTGGCCCTATTTAGGAAAAGTTAAAATTGTGGTTCGCCATAATAATAAAATAACATAATATATAATTCGCATACACAAACACACACTTGTCTACAAAAAAAAGTACATTATTGTTAAGTGCTAAAGGTTAACTATTAACAATATGGGGCAATTAAAAATTAACTGAGATAATTGGCGACATCTGTTAAAAAATTATTGTAAGAAGAATAAAATGTTAATTGCACTGACAAGTTGTCAGAATTTCATATATAAATATCTAGCCTTTTTATGCTCAGCCATTTCTTAAATAAAGAAACCAAACTCAGTATTTAAGTTTGTAAAAAACATAATAGATGCAAAATTTTCTATCGTTTGTATTGCAAGCACCAATATCTTTGTTACGATTATTATTAAGAAAAATAAAATAAATAAATAAAACATTATTTCATAGCATTTCTATGAAAAATACATACATACATATTAAAATATTAAAGAAAGTAATGTTGAACACTTCCCCCAGGATACTTTGCAATATCGAATCAAATATTTACTCTTTTTACTCTATTTCCTTTGTCAAACTAAACTTTTTTTGCATAGCAGGGTATAACGCTATATTTTTGTTTTTAATATAAAAGCTAGTTAGTCTTGGAAAATAGAAGATAAAAATAATAAGTACGTAGAAATAGTAGAAACATAAATTCAAAATTAAAATTTGTAATTTTTTTTTTAAGGAGTATGGATGATTTACATAAAGGTGAGCTTACTCATCTGACCAATTTGTGAGATGGAATTGCATTGATAAATGAATGTAAATAACATTTATTCTTTCATTTCAGATATTCAATATGGTTTTCACTCCCATGAAATAGTAAAATCTTCTTACCAATATTAAATTTTAAATTGCCATTTAGAATCGGAATATTTTTAGTTTTATTACTTATATTTGATGACTGATGATCATGTTTTTTTAACTAATTTTCTAAAACTAATTTTTGTAAATTTACCTTTGAAAATGATTCATTTCATAAGAATTTTATAGTTATTGTAATATATTGCTATATTTTATATTATTTTTATTTTATTTTAAATAGACATTAAATATGTAGTAAATATTTAATGTCTATTTTAAAAATTAAGGAGTAATCTTAAAATCAGTAGATAAATCAGCAGCTAATTTCTTATTAGATTATGACACTATCCCTGGATAATATTAAACTTACTCTTTGAGTTATTAAACCAATTTTTGTTTTATATACATTAATATAGTTCCAATATGTTTTATTACTATTATAAATTGTTAATGTGTTCTCCTTCGGGATGAGAAGCTTTTTTTTTAATTGTTATTATGGGAGATGCCAAATATTAATATTATTATACTTGTATTAGTAATTTCTAATTTCTTCAAGATTTCTGGTGTGTATGGATGTACAATTACATCCCAGGTTATTAAATATATTTCTTTGTTCATCTATTAATATGAATGATAAATTAGATAACTTCTGTATTTTTTTTATAATACTACTCCTGAGCAGTTGTATAGGTTGAACAACCATATTGGATCGGTTGAATTTGATTAGGTCTGTGCTTTGTAAAGCTTCCCCATCTCCCCTCTTTCTACATTGGCACCTCATATATTTTATTAGAATATATATATTAATACAATATTACCTTTGAGTAGGATTTCACTAACTAAATTTTAATTAATTTTCAACTTAGGACATAGGGCAGTCAACCTGTTTCAAGGTCCAGCACTTGATTTAATTTGTTTATAATTTTTTTTTTAAATATTATCTTCTACCCTGTGCTTTATTATAGTTCTTTCATTTTCTTTTCTATCCTAATGTTATATTTTATATAGTATTTTAAAATTGATTACTATCTTTTAATAATCTACTACAATCTTTTTTTTTTTAGATGGCATTTTAATTACTTTGTTAATTTTTTTTTCTTTCTCTTTCTATTGTTAGATATTTTTCTGATTATGAGAAAAGGTACTATCCAGATAGGTATTTCTTGCTCTTCATTGATTCCTGATTTTTGTTTTTTGCACTTTATTTATTTTTATTGTGTGTGCTTGCAGGCAGATGGTGTTTTGGATTTTTCAGTGAATCTGTTACTTGACATTAGTTTGGGTCTGAAGGAGGATGAGAATGACCTCATTGCAGATTTAAGCCCATAGGTGGGGTCAGCAATGACTATCCTCGATGTTGTGGTATACAGAAAGACCAGAGTTAAATACAGAAAATAGTGGATCAGAGACCTTCAGAGTTAGACATAAACACAGAATCACTTATGGCACTTCTCAATGAGGTTAGAATGCTGGTGTGGGTTGATGTTCTTGCAGTCAGTGAAACATGGCTAGTGCTTCCTCTTTCGAATTGTATCATCCAGATACCAGTATACAATATTTACAGGAACAACAGAGTTGGAAAGAGTAGAGGAGGAGTTGCTATTTTTGTTAAGGATAACTACCAAGTTGTTATTCTTGACTTATCCAGATACTTCGAAGATCTTGTTTTTGGATGTTTTAATATTGGTTGTGTATCGGCCCTCCTAAGGGGGGTTATTTTACCGAGGTGGAGACTGCATTATCAAAACTACTGTTGACTTATTCTGACATTATTGTTTTGGGTGTCTTGAATATGGATACCCTCATGGTTAATTTAAACTCTGTCCAGCTTAGAGCAATTTTGATATCTCTTGTTCTTTGGCAGCTTCCTCTCAATATAACAAACCACACAAATACTTCTACTGTGAACACCGAGACATAGATTGATCACATTGCAGTATCGAATGTATCCAGGGTCCTGTGTACTTTAGAAATATAGTAAAAATGGTGATACACAATTCTTTCACAAAAGTCACAAGTTAGGTAGGAGCTAAAGTTTCATGGGATCGTCATTTTTCAGGAGCTAAGAAATGTACTGTATAACTTAGAAAATCTTAATGATTTATTTGTTTCTCCTTCAGGGATAACTTGCCTATTACCCCCATCATTTGAGACAAATGAAGTAGTAGATGACAATATCTGAGAGAAGTTGACAGTGGAGAATGTAACTTGGGGCTTAAATTGTATTAAAAGTGGGGCTGCAGGCAATGATTCTCTTTCAAAGAGAATGATTGAAATGGTTGGAACAAATAAAGTACTTGCCCATATCATTAATGCTTCGCTTCAGCAGGGGTTTTTCCTGACTTGTGGAAGCCTGCAATTGTAAGGCCTATTCACAAGAGAATAAAAGCGAGTTCACCGGAAGATTATAGGCCTGTGGCCTGTGCTAGAAGATAATGGAAAAAATAGTAGTAAGGCAGTTGAGGCAGTTCCTAGAGATTAACGAGATACTAAATCTATGTCAATCAGGTTTTCGTCAGTGGCGCAATACATTTAGTGCTATGCATACTGTTACAAGGACGGCTATCGACGATAGGAAGGTGTGTTTGGAAGGATCCCTGAATTTCTCGATAGCTTTTAATTGTGTCAGTAATCAGCTATTGCTAAGGAAGCTGCGGGCTGTTTGAGTGGGCGAGGCTGTTTTTTCTTGGATGTGTTCTTGCCTTACTGATGGGAGACAGAGAGTAAGAGCTGGTGGCCAAACCTCTTCTTGGATAAAACCCACTCGGGGGATCTCAGGGTTCAGTACTGGGACCACTGTTGTTTCTGGTCTATATCACTGATATAGTTAAGAGTGTAAAGCATAGAAAATCCATCTGTAAATGAGAGTCTCTTAAGATTAGGTGACTCGTCTTTAAGTAACCAGCTATTCCTTGACCCGAGGAAGTCGAAGTGGCTATTGGTTGGTACTGTGTGGTATGGAGAACACACTGGGGGACATCCGGATTGAGAGGGCAGTGAATGCAGTCGTTAGATTTATTCACGGTATGAGATGTACACATTACTCAGAAGCGTTTGGGGCAGGTATGGCTTACAATACAAGATCACCGGAGGTAGAACCTGTAATGTATAGGAAAGAAAAAAAAAGCTAGGTATCTGATTGCCGAGATATCTCTCTTCTTAAAAGTTCTTTTGGTGACCGACTAGACAAGCACATTATAGAGTTTTTTTTATTATTTTGTAGTGCTCATTGAGGGGGTTCGTTGGGGAGGGAATAGAATTTTATATAATTTTGCATGAAGGATAGTTTATGTACTTAGGTGCAGATGCATTACTTTTTGTAATGTTAGTACTGTTGTTTTTATTTCCTTTATAATTATTATATTTACTGTGATTATACTTACAACAATATATGTGAAAAATATTTACTTTTTTATTTTTAGTCTTAAAATAGGTTAGGGATAAATAAGTGAACTTTCAGATGCAGCATGAAATTGTTAGAAAGAAAGGACGTACATCCTGAGACAATAATGATATCTAATCAAATATAATCTCACTCTCTCTCCCTCCTCCATCCTTATCTGTTCTTGTACTATTCGCAAAACATCAACTTAATTTTAGTTTTTTTTCTTTAGTTTTTTCAAAAATTTTTTTAGTAATTAAATTTTCTTCTTTAAATTTATTTGACTTTTGATTTTTAAATCATGAATTAAGACAGTTCATATTATTCATAATCTTGTTTGTTTATGTCTAAGACCCCCCCCCCCCTCCCCTTTCTGAGTACCATTCTTTCTATGACGTCATTTATCTTCATTCTATTTTTAAAAGTTATCGATACTACATTGGGATATATTTATGTGGACTGTACCTTTTCGAAAGTCATTAGTTCAATAGTGTTGAAGTTAATGGCTATATTTACACAGTTTTAGTTATGATTTAGAAATTTTAGTATCAAAATGTCCATTGTTGGATTATCTATAGTGTAATTCATTTTCATTTTAAATTGTTATGTATATTTCATGGTTTTAAACATGAATAATAATACATTTTTGCATTTTAGGAACAAATTGTTAAGAATGTGTCCAAGCTATGTTTCTCAAAGAAGCTTTCTTCAATGTAAAACTCATATGTTTTATTCAGATATTGCACCAAATCGTAAGGAAGGAATACATTTGAGTGATACTTGTGTTAATAGACTAAAGCAGATATGCAAGGAGGACTTTCTGAGAGTGACAGTTGAGGGTGGTGGCTGCTCAGGGTTCCAGTACAAATTCAATCTTGATACCAAATTAGAAGTAGATGATAATGTATTTGAAAAAAATGGAGTTAAAGTAGTTGTTGATTCCACTTCATTAGATTATATTAGAGGCTCAACTCTAGATTATCAGACTGAGTTAATTAAATCATCCTTTTGTGTAATAGATAATCCTAAAGCTGAAACTGGCTGTTCATGTGGAGCATCATTCTCAGTAAAGATTGATTGACCTAATTATTCCTATTGGTGCGTACCACTATGAAATAATTTATTATTTAAAAAGTAAGAACACAAATAGTAGAAATTAATTAAATTTTTCCCTTTATAGGTTATTTGCTTTTCTCCTATTGTATTTTACTCAACCATATTATCTCCACTTTAAGTATTGTGTAAATATACATCTTGTCACTTTTTATCTACAAAAATTTAATAAATTGAATAATATGTTCTTCTTTCTCTATCTCCATCGTGCTGTTAAGCATGGAGTATTGAGTAATATGATTTAATGTTTTAAAAATTCTATTCCATTCAGGTTTAAAATTTTTGTAGTCTTCAGATGCACTTGTGCTCCTGGTGATTGATCCAGTAATGATTGAGAAATGGCTTCTTACCCATAATGCTGATTAATAAGTCCATTTAAAAATAATATTACAGAAATTTTGATATTTTCTAATTATTTTATTTTATTTTATGTAAGACTAGTGCTCAATTACTTTGGAGATAATATTCAATAACATTATATAACCATATTTGTTAATTATATCAGGAACTATTTTTTGGTAGAATTTTTTTAGAAGTAATCAGTGTGTGAGTTTAACACAAGAGCATTATTCGTTATATATTGCAGATTAAATGCTTCACTTAAAAACTTCATTTAATAGACTGACTTTTGACCTTGTAATGATAGTTATTTTATTTTGTATACTTGACAATCCGGGTCTTGTTTAGATTAGGCCCGCCAGTTATTTTATATTGACATTTTATACAGAAATAAAATCACATGTTTAAATATTATTTAATTTAGTATTGTTTGTGTAATTGCGGTTATAAAAGTATTACAAAATGAATGTTTTTGATGTTTACGATTTATGCAAAGAAGAACAACGAGCCAGGATTTTTTTTGAAGAAAGAGGAATTCTACCTAAGGAAAGACATTGTAAAAAAGGCCACATTATGAAATTTTACAAAGAAAGGAAAAAATATAGGTGCAACAAAAGAGAATGCCGGTATGAATGTGGCATGTATACGGGTACATGGCTATGTGGCAGCAGGTTACCGTTAAGTAAAGCCCTTTTATTCATTTACTCATGGGCACAGGAGTATACAACGTTTAAATTTTGTTCAAAAGAGCTCAATATGAGCTCTGCTACAATTGTTGATTGGAAAAATTATCTGTGGGAGGTGTGCGCAGCTAGTTTGCTGAAAAACCCAATGGTTTTTGGAGGGAAAGGATTGACAGTTGAGATTGATGAGTCCTGTTTTTCTCGTCGAAAGTATAATGTAGGACGAACCTATCCACAGCAATGGGTGTTTGGCGGGATCTGTCGTGAGACAAAAGAGTGTTTTTTGTACACAGTGCCCGATAGGACAAGAGAAACCTTGGAGGAGTGCATAAAAACATCAATTAGACCGGGTTCCATTATAATGTCTGACATGTGGAAGTCATATAGTGGGATAGAAGAAATAATTGGAAAGGATTTCAGGCATTTTATTGTAAATCACTCCAAACATTTCGTGGACCAAGAGACCGGTGCTCACACTCAGAGAGTTGAGTCTATGTGGGCCAAAGCCAAAAGGAGAAACAAAAAGGAATGTGGGACACATCGCTCTATGGTAGACTCCTATTTATGTGAGTATATGTGGAGGCAGAGAAGCTCAAATGAAGACGTTTTTGATATAATCCTTAAGGACATAGTAGAATTTTGGCCTCCAGAGGTACGTGGAGGAACTGATTAAAAGCATGATAATGTTTTTGGTTATGTGTAAAAAGTTTTTATTAAATAAATCATATGTTTTTTAATTTATCAATAAGTAACTGTTACTAGATAAAATAACTGGCGGGCCTAATCTAAACAAGACCCGACAATCCTATTCAATTAATTTTTCTAAAATTTGTGGAATTTAATTTGATAATATATTGGACAATCTTTTCTTCTTCAACTTTCACTTGGGTAAAAATGACTTTCCCTACTTTATTTTAGTTCTTATTTTATTTTATTTCAACTGAATTATATATGAATAAAGGAAGAATAAAGATAGATGCTATCTTTGGCACCGGTGAATAAATCCTACCTGAAATTCTAAAGTCTCCATTTTTTCAGATAATTGTCTCAAAAATAATTATTGTTTTTCTATTACATTTTTTATTTACAGGTATACCTGAATCTGCATGACTGTGCCACATTTATTTGGGAATTAGAGAATGGCTGTGAAAATATTTATTGTTTTTTTTATGTATTTATTTATTTATTAATAAAGTTATATTTTTTCTGAACATTGCAATGCATTCTACTTCTGTTTCCCGATTATTAGTTTATGTTTTTAGAATTTAAATTTTAAATAGTTTATTATATTGTTGTGAATAAATTTTGTGTAAAATTATAGAAATTCTTTTTTGTCCAATTGCTTGTGACCTATTCTAGAATGAATGATATCAAAGAATAATGCTTCCAAAATGAAAAACAAATTTGTGATAAATATTCACAATGTACAACCCCCCTATCAATTGTCCTTAATTTTCCTATTTTTATTTATCTTCTTTTTTCTGAAGCCATTGTGAGCAGGACAACAACAAAAATTAACTATCCAAGTTGATCGATAAATTTATTTTAATTTTCTAATAACTTCTTAGTCTTTCTAATATTTATGTTTGTTTGTAAAGGAAATTATAAGAAGCCCTATAAATATACAAAAATACATAAAGCTTTCTGACCCTATAGAAGGCTACCAACTTGAAAATTCTGGCCAAAAGGTCAGACTGAAGACTAAGGCATGTTTAGGGATTGGGTAGATGTTTATTATTAAAATAAATCATTGCTTTTTTGGTAAGTAATTTAATGGATTTTTTTATAAGTAATTATTATGTTTATTTCAAATCTCTAATGATAGAATTACCTCTCCGTTATAATATTAATTGAGGCATATCATGTTTTGATAATTAAAAGATCTACCTTTATTATTTCAAGGATTAGTTAAATAAATTGTTCTGGTTTACTATTTTTATTTACTTTAATTTTTTTTTAAGAGAAAAAAGATAACTGTTAGTTAAGCTACATGAAATAGAAGAAATGTAGAGGAGACTGTGAAGAGGGAGGCAGATGAATTGTGACCATTTACCACTAATTTGACTCGTTACTAACACTTATATCTTCTAGGCCAGCTCCCTGAACTACTGCATACTCCCCTGATTGATTCTTCTGGCTTAAAAATAATATAAGCTCTTACATAAATGTATTAAGCATGAACCGAAGGCAATTTATTCACCATTATTAAGCTACTTCAGTACTATTTAGAGTAAAAGAAAAAAACTTTCTAGTTTCTAGCTACCAGTTACCTGAGCTAGAGTGAAAGAAAAACTTTATTTTTTAATTTACTTTCAAACATCTTCATTTCCTTGAACGAGCTTTCAAATTGTATATTTGTAGTCTACTTACATCTGCAACTTCCTCAGTTATTTCTCTGAAATGTATGAAAAGATCTTGTTTCGGTGAAAAACTTCAATCTTATCTATGTGTTGCTGGAGGCTGAGAAAGTTTGACAGGTCAATCCTTTATGCAATTAAAAGGATCAAGTTAAATGTTTAACTTTATCATTTTTCCATTAAAAAATTACTTATTTTGAAAATTCTAGAATTAGTGGGAAAGTATTTATTCAAAATATTGTATTATTAATATAATTTATTTGTTGCTAAAATAATATAAATAAACAATGGATTCCAGTTTCATGTCCCAAATAATGCTTTACTTTTTTTGTGTGTGTATACTTCATCCACATTTCAGTTTATTTTACAGTTTTGTACATAAGTTATCATGAATTTCTTTCCCATTGATCACATACTTCTTTAGTATAATTTATTCAAACTTTCACAGAGAACATAAATCTAAGGTCCTCTTCGGGTCCAAATTATGAAAATATATTTTCTGACAAGGGGTTGCAAAGAGTAGGAGGCCAAGAAAATTTGTTCGCATTGGCGGATGTATAAACTGGCATAAGGAGGGGGGCCATTTATCATCTATATATGTGTATGTGTGTGATATTTTATAAGCTATTGCCTTCAAATTTTTTTCTAATTAAAGCATATATACTGGTCATTTAAGCTGATTCTTACAAGCCATTAGAATAGTTTGATAATGAAGGAAATCGCCCAAGGATGTGGGGGTGTTAGTAAAAAACCGAATGAAAAATTAACTAAAACTAAACTGCAAGATTGAAACAATAAAACAAAATTTAATATTATTATTTATAAAAATATAAACATACATACTTATTTTTGCATGTACCAAAAAGAAAAGGAACATTTAAATATAGTGTTAGAACTAAATAAAACAATAATTATATCTATAATCAGTTATAAGTACTTATAGTGATATACAGAGAAATCTTCATAAAATGTTTCTTGTCACATGTAAGGTAACTGATAAAATGATTGAAAAAGCGAAAAAAAAAAAAAAAAGTAGAGGGATTAAAAATAATGCAGGTTTTAATGAT
>KZ807377.1:173374-184124 GCA_000696205.2 Oncopeltus fasciatus | reverse complement strand
TACAGAGGCTGTATGGGAAGGGCATGGTAAATTTAAGTATAAGAATGTGGATGAATTCTTTAAGAATATATGGAATATTTTAAAACAGAGAAAAGTAGGTTATTAAGCTATCATAAATAGAAAAATATAATCTTAAACTAATTACAATATTGATGTTAGAAATCCTCAGAAAGATATGAAACAGGCTTTTTTCCTATTCATTAGAGTATATATATAATTGTGATTTAAATAGACTGTAAATTTAAAACTTTATTTAGAGATAAATAATGAAATTATGTTCCAAATATTAATATGCATATGTTAATTTTATCTATTTGATTTACTGTAACTTTAATTTAGAACATATTCTAATAAATAAATGAATTATTATATTAAAGTACTATTATTGTTGGAAGGAAATTTTGAATGAAAACTACCAATTACTTCATGAGAGAGCTTTATTATGTTTTCAAATATTTTGACAGTTACAGTGCTGACTATTCTAAAAGTTGACTATATTTTTGAAGAGAACACTGAATTAAAAGGCTTTACTGTATTTTTTAAGTGATAGTGCAAAAACTGAAAGTTTTGTGACATTTAAACTTCATATTCAACTTATTTTGTTATAGACATAAACGGTTCCTGATGGTTTCAGTTTTATGTAAATAATAACATTATTCAATTTTAATTTCATTACTAAGGCACTGTTTTCAATATAAAGTAATTTTGTCTTCAATTGGAATGGAGTGGACATCTTTGTTTATATTTTAAACATAACTGCATAAGTTACACAAAAATCAATTCTAAAACTAATGTTAAGAAAACATTTTATTTTATTTTACTGTTTTAAGTACAAATTTTATTCATTTAGTTAATTTATGTGTCTAATGCTATTCTTTGAGAATTTAAAATAGATTCAATAGCATCATTAATTTAGTATGTTGAGGTTTGATTTGTTTATATTTTATTAATTAATCAGTTAATCTTACTATATTTAGTTCTTTTAAATGAATGATTTGATTTATAATTTATATGAAAAGTATTAGTATAATTAATAAGTCATAGATGACATTTTGTCTTATGTCAGAAAACTGCTCAAAGAGATGGCTTGCCTTTTCTTTTCACTTGAATCTCAGTGTTTGTACAATAAATATCTAGTTAATTTTCAGTTTATAGAGTGAGTCCTTTTAAAAGAAATTTTATTTAAAAGTGATAATATTATAAAGTTCACAGTTAATTTTGATTATTAACTTAATACAAGAAGATAGTTTCTGCAATTTGGAGAGAACTTGTATTTTTCAAATGACAGATAGTATGAAAAATTCATTCATTTATATTTATTAATAGTTAATTGTCGAATAATTTTTCTTTTTATTATATGTTAACTTTCCACAGCCATATGTTGACAAACCTTGTGAAATTATTTTATTACTCTTTTGTAATAAAATACAATTTTTTAAATTCATTTCAAGTAAATTTTAAAAAATTTACTNTATATATATATATTTAATTTTGTATATGCTTCTTTCAAATATTTGCTTCTCTTCAATAACTGCATAAGACGAGTTTATTGAAGTTATTGAAGAGGTTAAGAAAAAAATTCTGGAACATTAAAGGAGTAAAGAGCAATTTTTAACATTTATATTCTATAATATTTTTAGGAAAAACAGATATTAAAGGAGATATTTAAGAATTTACCTATGGATGTTTCCCCTACTCTTCCCCCTCAAAAAGTCCAGAGCCAAGTTTAGTGATCTTACTCATTACTTTTTCCTTCATCTTCACCATCTTTAACAAAAGAATCTTAATATTTAACGTAAGTTACTCTTCTAGTTATACTTTTGTAATAATCACTCAATGATTAATGGCTCAAGCTAATTACCATTGGCTAATTATCAAAATTGGCTCAAGCTACATTTTTATTTTATTATGATATAAGGTAATAAAAATTCATAATAATGAAAGAAGTTTATGAAAAAAAAATCAAAATATCATACAGGAAAATTAATGTTTCCTTTAAATATAATTGATCTTGCGTAAAATTCTGTTTAGAAAATCTATAAAATTAAAAGTAAAATCTAGGATTACGTATATACATTTTATTTGTTTACACTCTATACTAAGAGACAGAAGAAATAGCATTCTTTGGTGATTCCATTTGATTAAGTACATTGTCTAGCCACTGGAGTGGGCCGTTAAGGTGAATTTCTATCCAGCAGGGGGTAGATGTCACGTCTTGTCTATGGTATTCAGCGCCCCAACCTTTCACAAATGACATCCTGGTAGAAAAAGGGAAAAAAAATTAGTGAATCAATAAAATTGATAATTTTTAAAATCATCATGGAGATTAGAGATATAATCAATCTGAAATACTCTTCTTTACTTCATTAGTGTAAATCCACCAATTGCTTTGCAGAGTTGTACCCCTAGCAACTCCGAAGGTCACCAGAAGAAAGAGAGTAAGATGAAACAATCTTAAACTAAATATTTGCCCAAAATAAGCAGTTAAAGTATAATTAAGAAATTTATTATTTCCACTTAGATAGAAAACATGTATTTAAGAAAAATTATTTTACAAGACTTCTGCCATGTATACATAGTGTATATAATAATGTAATAAAGAAAAAAAATTAATATGTGCAAAGAAANCCCTGATGATGGCTTACTAGCTAAGCCGAAACGTTGGCATAAATAAAAATATTACTCCAAATTGTGGTGTATATTTTTTCTTCCTGGCCGAAACCCCGACCATTCTCACACGATATTCGAGACGGCCAACAAATCATCAACCATGCTTACAATATTACAAAGAAAAAACATTTTAAACTATTAACTTATAATTAAAGTTCTAATTTTTTGGCAATAAATAATATAATAAAATAACATTTGTAAATGTTTTGCATCCCTACATAACGCTTCAGCTGCATTTCCTTTTGCTTGCATTTATTTTGCTGTTCTGCTAAAAACATCAGATCTATGAAAGGGAATGTAAAGGTATGTATAACTTTCTATCACTTACAGTTATTGCTTATTTAAGAAGATATTCTCTTGCTCTAATCTTCCTAAAAACCACACCTTTTTTTTTTTCCATGTTCACTTTGAGATGGTTATCCTTGCAGTAGGCCTCTAGAAGTTGAAGTTCACTCTGGAGTTCCTAAGCTGCATCAGAAAGAATAACTGTGGGATCAGTATTTAAAATTAATGAAGAGCGTTGTAGAAACTTGTTTTCTTGCATAACACATTTCATTATTTTAACTTGTTCTGAGGTTTTGATTTTGGACCGTATTTAGCTCAGCAGCCCTATAAAAATGTATGCAAATATTCTACTTGTTTTAGCTTGGTACAATTTATAAAAAGCAGATTATAATTTTAACAAAGTCAATAAAAGCAGCCTTTTTTAGTAGCCTTATGATCAGATCAATGAAAGAACTTAAAGAGAATATAGATTCGAGGCTTCTGCGACCACTAGGAATCCGTTTTGATTATTAGAAAGTCCCCCTACAAGCTCAAACAACTCAGTGAGTCTTTTCTTCAGAATTTTGTTAATACTTTAGTTAAACAGTTATTCAAAACTATCGCCCAGTAATTGGAATGGTCTTTTCTTATAGAGCATAAACTTTTTCATGTTTTACCAGCTAATTGGGACTTGCTCCTTCTCTAAGATCACATTGAATATTTTAACCATGAAGTACTTATGAGTCAGTGACAGATTGTTGTAAAAACCATTTGATTCTTTAAGGCCCTGGAGCTTTCTTTGGGCTTAGATCTTGGAGAGTAATTTCCAATTCATTCCTATTGAAATTGCTGACCAAGAAAGGGTGTTACTTAAGAAAGGGGGACTTTAAAAAATCAAAATTTATGGGAGGGTGGATATAAAGATACCAGATATTTATTTCAAGATTCATCACTTATTTAGTTAATAGGAATCTCATTTTTTAAAGTTAAATATTTTAACAGTGCTCCAGAAAACTTATGAATTATACTTGCCTTATGTCTTGCTAGAGTTCCTGATAGTAAAGATTTTTTTCAATAATTTACCCTCTACATAATTTCTTTGCTTGAATATAATCAGTTAGTTTTTCAACTGTTAGGTTCTTTCTGAAGGACCTTAGACTTTGTTTAAATGACTTTTTGATTACTTACAGCTTTCATTAAGCCATGGATTATAATATTGATCACTTCTCTTTAGACCTGAGGCAGACAAATTCACTGGTTGCTCCAATCCACTGGTATTTATGGCAGATTTTATGACCTCTACAAAGTTCTTGTATATATTTTCTATTGGCGAATAGTAGTTCTTCAACACTGGAACCAGAATGGCTTGAAAAAGTAAATATCTTTATGTGGGTTTTCACTCTTGCTTCTCCCATTTTAAATAAAATCTAAAAGAACAAGAGCAATGAGACTTCGTGAATGAACAGTTTTGCCCTTTTTATTAGAAACTCATAACTATTTCTGCAATAATTTAGTTCTGTATCTTCAAAATTTAATAAAGCTGCAACCCTTTAATTAATGTCACCACCCTAATAAATTTCTCTTTCTGTATTTTTATGATAATTTAAGCAATATATATATAAATCATCCTCAATGACTTCAAACTTACTCTCGGGCTTTAAAAAAATTCCAATTATCAATTTTGTCATATAACTATAAACCTAACATATTAGGTAAAACTAGGATTGAAGAAGCACTTCAAATTTCCAATCTTTTCTCACAAGTGTAAGTAAACCTCCAATAGCTCTACCTTTCAACTTAAATTTAATTACATTAACACAGATTACTGTTTTAATAATTTAATTACTGTAATATTATTTAAGATAATTTTTTGGTAGGCAACTTGCAATGCACTTATTTAAATGACTAATATCTTTATCAATTTCCAATATATTAATAATGATCTTAATGAATGATCTTATATTCCAAAAACATGTCAGTAATATTCCTAGTGAGGCCAATGTCATTTTTTGGAATTGTGTCAAATTTTGGACAGCTATAGGGTTGAATCATCCCTTTTATTCATAGGTGTTTTTGGACTTACTTCATTCCTCTAGAATTCATCAGAATCTGTTTCATATACCTTTCCTTTTTGCTTGGTGAGTTCTTTCATTTCTGACTCATTTTGTATTTGAATTGCCATATGTTTTTCAGAAATTTTCAATATATCGATTCATCCCTAAACCAAACAAATTTCAGGTAACCTTTCTTTTGGTTCCCTAAATAAATAATAATAATTTTTCACTTCCCTAAACTATAACATGTCCTATTCTAAAGAAAGGTGAATAAGTTGATAAACACATTCAAACCATTTTAAGTCCAACTCATTTGAAGGAATGTAAATGAATTTATCAAATCCAAGAAATGTGAACCTAAAACAATTAATCTAAGATGATTTTAGTTGGGGTTCAGTTGAGGTAGATCCAAAAAAAAACACAAATTAAAAAAATGTATTTTTTTAATGAAGGATTATCTGCCAACGTTTCGGCTTACATTGTAAGCCATCTTCAGGGCTGTAGAAATACAATGTCATGAGAATACAGTAATATTTGAAATTAGTATAATAGAGAATTATAATATAATGTGATATCAAGAGTATGAATGTAGAAAGAAAGAAACAGGGAATTTTATAGACGACATTAGTTCTGTTAGGAAGGGGGATGGGGTCTTTGAGGATGGTGTAAATAGATTTTAACTTGTTATTGGTGGTAACCTCAAGCTTTCTTTTTCCACCAATAACAAGTTAAAATCTATTTACACCATCCTAACAGAACTTTTTTTTTTTTTTTTTTTTTTTAAATTGGTCCTTTTTCAAATTGTTTTCATAAACTTTTAATTGTCTTACATAACTTTCTACATTCATACTCTTGATATCACATTATATTATAATTCTCTATTATACTAATTTCAAATATTACTGTATTCTCATGACATTGTATTTTTACAGCCCTGAAGATGGCTTACAATGTAAGCCGAAACGTTGGCAGATAATCCTTCATTAAAAAAAATACATTTTTTTAATTTGTGTTTTTTTTTTGGATCTACCTCAACCAAACCCCAACTAAAATCATCTTAGAATAATATCTACGGTCAACAAACTCTCCTTTTGTAAAACAATTAACGTTCATTAAGAAGAATATTTCAAAATATTAATATTAGGTATTTGACAATATTTACAAAAACAGAAACAAAATTTGGTATTTGAGCTTCTTTTGTTACTATTTGAAATTAGTAAGGGGAGATGGTGAATAAATTAATTGTACAATATAAATAGTCATTTTATGTTATAAAAACAATTAAAATAAAGCTTTAAAATGTAATTTTCTGGTATTTATGTTTTCTAATATAATTTTTAAATTGTTAATACACTTAGTATTAGTTTTACAGAAAAATGTATAGCTCATATATGAAATAAAATTTCATTTTGTAACATGGGTCAAATAAAACTTTTATAAGAAGCATATTGACAAAGATAATTAACATCGTAAATACGTATGATGGGCAGCAATTTCTCTTTTAAAAACTAAGAAACCAAATACAATATATGAGTTTATTTATAACATACTCACTGATGGGCTGATATCAGGAAAGGTTTTACACGAAGCCAGAATTGTAAAATATTTAACACTTTATTTTTGATAATAATTTATGGAGAAAAAAGATAAAACATAAACATTTTATGCTCTAGAACAATTTTATGTACAAAAATGATTAATGTTCTAGCTAGAGTGTAAAATAAATACCAAAATACAATTATTTATTATTTTATTTAGAACTGCCCATATTTCAGCTATTATAATAGGCCATCATCAAGGTTGAACCCAAATACAATGAGGCAAAATATAACAATAAGACTATCAAATATAAGTATAAAAATAATTAAGAATAGAATGAAATTTAGTGCTAATTTCTCTTAGTGAGTGTTACATCTGATAAGACATCAGGTGAACATAATGAAAAACCAAGAGAAAAAGGAGGTGGGAGTATTTGTCATATTCTGATTTATTTCTGACTCTGAGATTGTTATATTACTCTTAGGATATTAACATTCCATCAGCGTATCATTAATAATTATGAGGATCATAATTTTATCTAATATAAATATCTTCAGTTGTTCAGGAGGAGTATTTCATATTTATATCTTATTACTATTTTTTATGCAGATTTAAAAAAATATACAATTAAAAGCTAAGCATGCTACAAATTCACAAATACTCCACTCCTAAATGGTCAAAATTAGATTATTTTGATAAAATCTTAATGCAGAGTACAAGCTATATTTTGATTTTATTGCACTTAAGATATATTAAAATATATTATAAAATTAATATACAGAATTTTGTTTAGAAAATAAATAAAAAAGAATAAAATTTAAAGTAGAATTTAGGAATTTACATTCCTTATATGACTGATTAATGAATACTATATACTGCGATTCAGAAGAAATGGGATTCTTAGGCGATCTCATTTGATTAAGCACATTGTTCAGCCACTGGAGTGGTGATTTTCTATCCAGCAGAGGGTAGAATATTTCATTGTATATCTTCTTACTATTTTTACATTGTCGTCTTAAATAAATATGCTTAACAACTAAACGCACGACACGTTCACAAGTACTCCATTCCAAAATGGTCAAAAACTGACTATTTAATTAAAAATCTTTTTATAAGATTTTTGAAATTGTTGCAACTTTTTCAATAATGCCTTTAGAAAAATAATTATAATAAATATACATAAATCATACAAACCTGATTGTGCACATCTTTGTAAGTTCATAAACAGCTTCAAAACCATGGCTGACACTATCTGATAGAAGTTTTGCAAATTCTTGGTTGTTAAAAATTTTTAAAGAACAGCCTGGTGGTATTTTACAAACAGTTGAGAGGTGAAATCCATGACGATGATTACAATTTCTAGATTGAACAAATATGGCATTTTCTGAAAGACATTCTGCATAGACCTCTCCTCCAATATAATACAAATGCACACCTGCACACAGAGATAAATGCAAGGAAATAGAATAAAAAATCTAACTGTCTCAGCCAGGGCTCGAACCTGGTCTATCCGGGTCGGCATGCTAACCACCAAGACTAGGCAGATAAAATAATAGGTTAGCACGCTGGCCCAGATAGCATGAGATCCAGGTTTTAGTCATGGCTGAGACAGTTAGATTTTGTATTCTATTCCCTTGCATTTATTGTTTAAAAATAATGTGGGATTAAATACCACAACAATAATAATATTTATAAAAGAAAACCTTTATTGTCTTTGGAACAACTTTTATTTNCTCAGCTACCTGGTTGAAAGGGAGCAGAGAATGGCCAGGAGCAAACTCTGAGTGCCGGGGCACAAGCACTGGTGGAAGAACTAAAAAAAATTGAGACAGTGACAACTCATTTGAGGCAGTTCAGTGATAAATAGATTAGATAATTCTTAGTACTTCTGTGATAAAACTTATTGTTTATCATTGTGAAATAGCTATAAGTAATAGTTATTACTCTTATTTAGGATTAATTCATATTTAAAGAAATTATTTTATCTTATTATTTTGCCAATGTGAGCTGCTTAATTTCCTCAAGTTAGATCAGCTAAACTACTCATGGGGAAAAATTCTTAATACTATGGCAGTCTAGAGAAAAAGAAATTCCAGTAAAGCAAAATATTTAGCTTCGTATTTTGGTATCCATCAGTACCTCTATAGTCCTAACATAGAAAGGTTAAGAATGTTTTGTCAAAAAACATTAATTGCCTATTATAAGAGGAATATATTAGCATTGTTGTAGGAACCGTAATTCATTTCATGGCAAATTAACAATTCAAGCCAAGATTACTTTGGCATTTGAACTATTGCCTTTTTCATTCACTTTCATTGAAAACGTTGCTATTGCTGATAGTAATATTATGTATCACCTATTGCTGATAATATAAAAGTATCACCTTTTCCAATACGTCCCCGAGTATTTTCTACAGTGGAGTTCCTGTTGATATTGGGGAGCTGACCAAGGCAAAAACGGTTTTTATTTCTTGAGTCAGGGTTTGTGAATCCATCAACAATGACAGAATTTGTTAGGCAGTGGAAAACCTCACCAACTCTGAAGTTCAATTCATAGTAAGCTATGCTAGCCCAGAAAGGTGTCTCCTGATAATAAAGCATAAATAAATAAGTAAAAGAGTATTAGTCAGACTGAGGAAGGAAGGTGCTCTGGTGGATATTCCGAAATGAAGATGACATGGTGAGACAGAATAGGTCACAAATAAAAATTTCAAAACATGAAGGCAATTGTTTGAAGTTTTCCAAAAATATAAAGGAAATAAGTAATTAATGAAGATGAGTACTCATAATTCCAAACATTTTGTTTAAGTTTGAATGGAGAGTTTTATTTACTATAGATATGATTATTAGATGTTTTTTGTTTTGTTTGGGTTCAGTCAAGGTAGATCCAAAAAAATACAATTATAAAAAAAATTTGTATTTTTTAAAATATCTGCCAATGTTTCGGCTTACAATGAAAGCCTTCTTCAGTGCTGTTGAAATACAATGTCATAAGCATACAAATGAAAATAAAAATAAAAAATAAAATGATTTACAATATTACAATATAGATTTTCCATAACTAAATGTAATGTGATATCAAAAGTATGAATGTATTAAGCTATATAGAAAAATTCAAAAGGCAAAATAACAAACTACTAAATAATTAATAAACCACACCTACCTATCATAAAGGCGAGATGGGACATCCTGTCCCTAAGATCAAATTTTCATGACTGAGAGGAATGATTTTGAAAAAAATTTTTTTTTTGAGAAATACACCGTGGGTGGGGGGGTAAGAGGCGGTAAGTACAAAGGGAGAGCGGCCTGCTTCAAAATGTGCAATAAAAGAAAAAGGAAGGGTATTACTGGGGATAAGTAACTTTTGGAACTAGGAAAATTGTTTGAAAGGTTTATTTTGAAAGAGGGCTAATAGTTTTTCAGAATGTTGAGAAGTTTGAATAAGTTGAAGAAATTTGTTCTATGTCAGTTCTGTCATCAACTGGATTGTGTTGTAACTTAATGGGAATGGTTTCAGATAAAAGGGGTTTGTGTTCATAGGAATAAGTGGAAAGAATGGTAATGTTCTCGAAGTCAAATTCTCAAGTTCTGTGAGGGCAGTTTTTATTAGTTTTTCTTTATGTCATTTTTATGATTGTTAATTCTACGGGAAATAGGGTTTTTAGTTTGTCCAATGTAAGAACCATTGCAATTAGGTGTGGAACAAGAAATTTTATAAACAACAATGGTTCTGGTAGGAAGGGGGATGGGGTCTTTAAGGATGGGGTAAATGGATTTTAGTTTGTTGCAAGTGGAAAAAGTAAGCTTAAGGTTAGGGAAAGTTTTTTTAAGAGATTTCTTAATATTTTCAGAAAGTTTTGGACTATACAGAAGAGAACGGAAAATGAGGTTATTATTTTTGGGGTGGGGCATAGTTTGAGAAGTGGAAACAAAGAATTCCTTCACAAGTGTTTTAATGGAGTGAGTAGGAAAACCATTAGAGAGGAGGATGTCAGTTACACATTATGGATCTACCTTGACTGAACCCTCCCAAAAAAAATTTGTTTAAGTTCTTCCATGAGCATTAACTTTACTAAGAGAAAGTTGTTATTGTACATACCACACTTTTAGTACTCAGTAGATATAAAATTAAATTAAATGATTACTTTCTATCATAAGATATTGTAACTTAACATTAGTTGAATAAAATATTATATCTAAAGAAATATGTATAAAATATATAAA
>KZ807377.1:161194-173008 GCA_000696205.2 Oncopeltus fasciatus | reverse complement strand
GGAAGAGATCTTGGTGACAACGCGTTCCTTCTTTGGATAATGGCTATCAGCCAGCATATAATTAAATAATATATTATATATTATTAATATATTATATTAATACCTCAAAATATTAGTACATTAATTACACACACAGATATTGCCATTAATTATTCTATAAAATCATTGTATCATATTATTTGGCTATGATATGCTATTTAACTGCTTTAATAATATTTCTAATTCTGGGTAGTCTATTGCTTGTAATTAATAGCAACTTAAGCAACCATTTAAGTGCTCTTTTAAAGCTTCATATGTTTGAGGTCAGTTTCCTTTCTGATAAAATGATTTGGAGGATTAAAAATGCAATTGCATTGGCAAATGCATCGGCATTTAGTACTTGTATTTTTTCAACTTTATCACCTCTTACTATTGTATGCCCAGAGCTCTGAAGCATATAATGCCGTGGTTGCAGCAGTCGATTGAGATAGGAGTACCTTTGATTGACAGTTATCACCTTATTAGATTAGCTAATATTTCATTTACTCTTCCTACTGCTCTAACCCCATTATTTACGAAATATTTGGTCGCCACTCCTAAGTTCCAAAAACACTCATCACACTGGGTGGTATTTTATTTCTCGTAAAAAGCCTCTAAAAAGACATTGGTATGCATAAATAAACAAGGGTGATAATTGTTATAGGTTTAAAGAAGTTGAATCAAAATTATTGAGGAATAGAATCAAACTTATTACTATAATGAATGAATTTTTTAATAGAAAATTTTAAGAAAAATTCTTTTAACCTTGGAAGTAAGATATTCACCAGTAAGTGAGAATCTATCAGTGGCTTTCTCAATTTTGAATTTTAATTTGTGTAGTATGTAGTGAAATCATATTTAATTTTTTTTTAAATCAGTTTGTATGTGAAATCATATCTCACAAAGTAGTATCCCTTAATTTAGATCTATGTTAACAGCTGTCAACTGTTTCATGCTCTGTCATATAAAAATCCATTCATTTTCTAATGCTACTGTGTATCTGAGATATAAATCTGTACAGATGCCTAGTTTTGTAGATTGTGTTAAAGAATTTCAGGCACTTTTATGGTGCATGTTTATGAATAATATTAGAAATATCATTTAGATAAGATGGTTGGGACATGATAAAGGAAGAGAAAACCTGTGGATGCAGTATTCCCAGCCAAATTCTCTAAATCATTCTTATTTAGTATTTCAGGAGTATTCCTGAATGTCCTCTAATTCAATCAAATATCTGATAATTCCAGTAAATACTTGAATAACTCCCATAAGTTTTCAATAATGATTGAATGAAAATGTTTACTGTTGATCATAAGAACTGCCAGTAACTTGATTTAAAATGTTTATTTGACTAACAAAACTATTCAGTAATTTTGTTAGGTTTTTTTTAGATTTGAGGGTTTAGTTCAATAATTGTTATTGTAAGAAAGTATTAAAAACTGACACATTAATAAAACCTTTTATTTATTTTTTTTTCTTCCAATATCAGATCTTTTGTATCCATCCAACTTCCTTGCAATATATCTCTCCCATATGAGAGAGAAATTAGCTAGGCTCTATTCTCACACTGGAAGACTTTAATTTCTTAATAACAGTCTGCCCAGGGTGGGATTCTTACCTGCAGTGGCATGCTAGAGAATCACACTAGAATCCCCTGGGCTAATTTGGGAGAGTAGTCATGTTCTTCGAAAACGGGTGGTCTGATGCTATTTATTCTCCATAAAGTAGGCTCTCCTCCTTTCATCATGTTAGTCGCCAATGTCAAGGAGACTTGATATGGCACACAAAGAAGAAGCCTTGTTCTCAATAATGCTGTATGCTCTCTTATTTACATTCCCTCTTTAACTTAATGCAAATTAATTGCTTTGGCCTAGATTGGTGCCGCATTTGTTAGATTAGGTAAAATGGCTATGAGCTACCTCAAAAGCCTCACTCGTTTCTCCCATTTTATTCTTGCATATCTGTTTTATGCTAAGAGAAACTTTGGGAAGTTTTCCTTAAGATATCTTCCCTACCATTTATAAAATATAATACAAAATTATGTTCAAATGGAGAATTTTTTTTACCGTAGATATTATTATTAGATGATTTTTTGGGGGGAGGGATTCTCTAAACTCCAACAAAAAAAAATCTAATAATAAAAATTATATATAAGTGCAAGCACATGCATGTGTCCACAATGTTTAAAATAAAAATTCCAACCATTGAATGAGCAAGAACATTTCATTGTCATACCAACCAGACTCAAAAAAATTTTATACCCCAGTATGCAAGGGCAATGATGATAACTTGGTTACCAACAAAATTACCAAAATGGAGTACCAATGTGAGAAATACCAGCTGGCGACCTTGACAGAGGTTGGCCTATTTAATTTAACCTTACAGTAGGCAGTTAAAAAATCACAATAATGAGCCAGAGAGACAGTTTTTAACAGATCAGTTGTTGAGCTTTACTCATGATCTTGGTTTGATTGAAAGAACATTAAATGCTGTGAAGGACGCCTTTCTTGCCCATCAGACTAGCATTGAGTACTGGTCTAAAGCAAATAAGGAGAAAACTAAGTATATGCAGGCAGGAAAGTATACATAGAAATAAAAGACTTTGCTTTTGAAGGTCATTGGATGCCTTCACTATTAAGATAAAATAATAATATTAATGTCTAAACCAAGAGGCATATTATGGCCACAAACAGAAATTATTTTAGACTTTAAAGATACCTGTAATCTTAAGTAAAATCACACTGTGTATACATAAAAGCCTAATTAGGTCACTGCTCACTATTGGAACAAAGTCCTAGGTGACATCAAGAATATATGAAGCAGTCATGAGTACTGTCTGTGAATTTTATCTTAAAAAGAATATTTGGCCCAGAATGTATTAATCAGAGGTGACAAATATGAACAAGCATTGAGCTGCAGGATCTTCACTGGGATGTTGATTTTTTCATGTTCAAAAAGGTTGGTAAATGGGCTGGGCAAATCTTTTGGATGACAGAAGAATTAAGCTGGCTCTTAGATGAAAGGATTCATGTGGCAAGGGAAGAGTCAGCCTAATTGCTCAGCGCAAGACATATGATCTAATGATGAAGCTAATATTCAATCTGTCTTGGGTGTCCATAACTAGAAAGTGGTAGCATTTCAGAGATGTCTTGAGGTTAAAGCTACCATAAAATAAGATCTTACATATGTTCGTTAAAGGCTGAAATTGGTAGATGAGGATTTAAAGAGAGATCAAAATTTAAAATCATATCTGCAGCATAACATAGTTGTTAAATATAATTTTCCAGCTTAGGTGACATTTTAATCCCTCTTCATGATATTTTTCAGTCATAAAATCAAATTAGTCATTAATAATATCCATCTCCATATCTTTACTGTAACCTGGGAAATCTGCTTTGTTTTTTTTTTTTTTTTTTTTTTAGGAACTGAGTTAACAAAACATAGAATTTAACATTTTAAAATTTTATGAATTAATCATTTGTAATTTTCTTTGTCACACATCAATTAAATAATTTAGAAAAATTCTCAATAGCCAATATTAAAAACATGGATTATGGTCCTGCTAAATAATGAAGTAATGAATAACAGAATTAGTAAAGTCCCCCATTTTTTTTTTTTTTTTTTCAATAGTCTGCTTTACAAAAAGTCAAGTTCAATTCGGACTTCAACCACACTTTTTAGTCCTAAAAACCAAAAACTTATTATATAAATAAACTTAAAAAATAGTTTGACTACCTGTTCCTCTAATTTATTTTTATTTAAATTAATTAAAAATCTAGACCTGATAGGAGACAATAGCAGTATTTGGAGATGATGTATCCATGGCATTTGAATCATCATCACTTGGATGGGGCTGATTCTCACGATTGCTTGAGTCTGGGTAGACAAACTCAGGGGAGTAATCTAAAAATATAAAATTGGGTTTTTAAATTTTGCTTGGGCTATTATAAAAAAATAAATATTATGTTGCTTGATTTTAATGAAAATTTGTTTAACTTTATTCAATTATAAACTAATTTAAACCAATTCAAACACTGACAACATTTCAATATTTTGGCTATTGCCCAATTAGTTTTATGGATACGCAAGAAAAACATGATACAAAAAGCAATAAAAAAGTATTCGAGTGAAACTGAAGAACTCTAATTGCCATTTTTTGGCACAACCCCTCTTCTTCCCTTCATACCATTATTTTTATGCTTCAAGTTTGATTGTACTGCCCAATGTACTTGACTAAGTCTCCTAACAAGTAAAGAAGCTCTCTGGATCTATTACAAGGCCAGGTTGACTGCCAATACCAGACACATATCTTATCATCTCATCTCTTACTCTTTCATATCTTTTTACCCTTAATTTTGGGTATACCTGGAGATGCAGCCATATGAGTGAGATCTATGTTCATCCGACCTCTGGATATGGCCTCTTGCGCAAATTAATAGAAAAAAAATTTGGCCAGGTATTTCATCTGGCACACACCATATTTTAAAGCATGCAACAATATTTTGGCACTGCAATCCAATTAGCCAAGACAAATCTTTTCCAGTCATAGCCTGGCTTTATCCCCAGTTAGAGTACTATAGTTCTCAATCACCAGCTATCACAGATCACACATTATCTATGTCCTCCATAGAAGATAGAATTTGGCAATTATTGAAGTAGCATTTTTCTATGAACCCTCGAGATGTTAGAAAACCCTGCTAAGCACGAAGATAGATAGGAAAGATCATCCATGAATCAGATCTCTTTAAGATTTTACAAAAGCTGATTCACAAGAAGAAAGAATAATTTAAAATGTTCATTCATCCTGGGGTATCCATGAGTAACCAAAATGGATAACAGGCATTAGAAGAAACGAATGTAACCAAGATGTTGACCCATCTGTAAAGGATGATTAAGGTGTATTTAAAGAGTGCAGTTCACATTATAACGTGCTGTAATGTATAAATAATCTCCAAATTAATAATGGCTAACTTGACTCAAGGCAGAGAGGATGTTTGGGCCATTTTGAGAGCATGGGTAAGATAATTTTGAATTATTAAGATGAATGTGGGCATCTCTCCTCTTTTAATGAGAGGAGTAAAATGATAGTTAAAATATTAAAAATATTGTTGAAAATATAAAAAGTATTGTTCATGCATACACAACAAGCACCATAGAATACTCACAAATAGACCAAATTCCCCTCCCCCCCCCCAAAAAAAAAAGAAAGAAAAGTTTTTAATATTATTCTATAGATCTCAAACTCAACAAAAACTAATTCAAATTTTGATTTGATCAACTTACCTTTCCTTATGATGTTGGTTAAGGAAAGTAAAAATAAATGAAAAATACAACAATTTAGTATATGCTTACCATTAGAGTGTGGACTGTTAGGATGAGATGAAGAACTGGGACTGGGTACACTGCTCGCGGGTGATGAAGGTCCCTCACTGAATCCATTATTACTATAGCTGACATTTTGCGGCATAGAAGGCTCAGCTACCTGGTTGAAAGGGAGCAGAGAATGGCCAGGAGCAAACTCTGAGTGCCGGGGCACAAGCACTGGTGGAAGAACTAAAAAAAATTGAGACAGTGACAACTCATTTGAGGCAGTTCAGTGATAAATAGATTAGATAATTCTTAGTACTTCTGTGATAAAACTTATTGTTTATCATTGTGAAATAGCTATAAGTAATAGTTATTATCTTTAATTATATATATATATATATATAAGGGCAGCAGTAATAGATTGTTAACTAGCAGTAAGGACTTGTGTTTGATAATAAATTAGAGATATTGCATTTGTAGAAATAGTTATTTTATTCACTCATAGCCCATCACAATTTAATGTCAGAAGAGAACTAGAGAAATGTGATCTGGACACTTCTGGATCAAAGTGAATACTACAACACCTTCAAGCTTTAATAGATAAAGGAGAAGATCCAGACAATTTTGTTTTCGAAATAAAGTTAAATAAATTATTTAATGTTCTTAAAATAAGTTATCTGCTGTTTAATAAAATACATTGTCTGAAAATTTTAATATTTTAGAAAATAAGCTCTCTGAAAATAGTAATGTTTTAGAGAATTAATTTACTGTTCTAGGAAATGAGTTTTTTTTAAATTCTAATGTTTTAGAAAACAAATTATTAAAGAAAATAAGTAGACTTTAGAAAATAAGTTTAATGTGTTAGAAAATGTTTGTTAAAATTTCTACTGCCCTGAAAAATAGGTTTATAGAAAATTCCATTACCCTAGAAAGTAAGCTTATTGTTTTAGAAAACAAGATCTTGGAGAATTCTACTGCCCTAGAAAATAGACTTTTTTAGAAAATCAAATATCACAAAACACTAATGCTTTATAAACTAAGTTAAAAATTGTAGAAGATAAGAACAAGTGGTAGAAAGGGTGTAATGAACCCATAAAAAGAAAAAAAATTACAATGAGTACAAGTTGCTTTTGTGACTGAGTGAAGTAAGACTAAGCTAGCCAGACTGGCTCCTGAAGGGACTTTCTTCACTCCTCTCTGACAATGGGCGAGAAGTCTCTCCAAAAATTTTACTCATTGTAATTTTTTCTTTTTGTGTGTTCACTAAACTCTCTCTCCCACCTGTTCTTATAAAGCATATAAATGTGCTAATAATTGGCAATTAATAACTAAGTGAAATATTATATTATTATTAGGATTAAGATAGATCATATTTCCCCTGGATGAGAGTATGATTTATTTATAACAGTAATATTTGAATGAATACATTTAAAACTATTTTAACTTACTTAAAAAATTATAAACAAATTCCATTTTTACTAACCATTAAATTTTACAATTCTCCACAAAGAAGATAAATCAAATAAATATATTAGATAAACTGATTAACCTGGACTTTCAACCCTTTCATAGTGGTAGGGATTGATACAGACATCATTCTGCTTGGCTGAGAATGGGTATTGACAATGTTCAGTTGGTTTTAACTCATGAGGTGACTGAAGGTCAGGCCATCTCCAAACTCGACAGTATATGACATGAGGTAAACCCTTTCTGTGAGATACCTAGGGCAAAAATTCAATATAAATTATATATTTTTATGAAGGGAATAGAGAATATAAAATTTATAAAGCTCTAATACTTTATTAAGTGTCAGTATCAAAATGATAAGCATGTTTACAATCCCAAAGTTTATTTACAGAACCTTTCCTATAAGTTTATTTTCTTTAACAACAATCTCCTTAACAAACTTGTGTAAGACCCAGTAGCTAGCTCAGTTCTGGCCTCTGCTTTAGGAGAAGTATATTCTGTATGCTTCTTTTTTGGCTTTCACAGAGGCAGATTCCTTTAAATAATGATTAAAATTATCTGATAATAATGATTGAAATTATCCCGGCTTGTTCAACAGCTCAAATTTTTCTTGGCTTCCTGCTTTAAGTAATCCCTCACACTCGGCTCCATATAAAGGTACACATTTTGCTTGGTTAAAACTTTGTCTTTTGCCCTGTAATTACCAACTTTGCAAACCCAATTTTATTTTTCGAGGGAAATAACTGTTCCAAATCATATACTGATCTGCCACATATTCCCAGCCCATAGGCACTCTTACATCTTTACTTTAAGTTAAGTCATAGTAATGATTGACTAGACACCAGACAGAGGAGCTGTGCAAAGAGAACTGATTTGATTAGTAATCATTGGTCTACTCAAGATCTGGCCCACACATCAAGCTCAGTTTCCCAGGCTTGTCGCCAACATTCACTACAGTTTTGGCCTTCTGACCAGTTCTAAAAAGTCCTGACAACTGTTTTTTCTCTTGAAAAGATCTTCTTGGCAAGTCGCTGTATATTCCATAATGCCAAGTCCATTCAATGAATTGTCATTTTGACTAACTAATTCCAAAGCTATTCTCTGACAATATGTAGCAGAGATAATTTCATCAATGAGAGACTAACTGAAATGAGTACCCACTATCAATTCGTAAGACAGACTTGTAAGTCATCATAATGATGTATGGAGAGATCTCCAAGGGAGGTTTATGGTCACATTGCAGACTGCAGAACAAAACTTTGTTTAGTTTAATAATTACCCAATAATTTGGGAGTATTTTATTTCTCTCACGCTGGCCAAAATCCTGATTACCTACTTCTCATATGCGATACTCAAAGGTCATCCATGTTTAAAAGTAATATTGATTGATGGTCACTGAGACTCCTCATTAGTGATGAAATTTTATGCCTGAAGATAAGCCAATTGAACTTCCATACTAGGACCCAAAAAAAGATAAATTCTCATAACTAGTTCACACAGATACCACATCAAATGCTGTTCTAAAGGTGATATCTGGACAAATGCCAGAGGACCTTGGGCTGTGCATTGCTAAAAGTAACTTGAACAAGGGTCTCCTAGCTAAATTATATGAGAAACTAAGGAAATAATGATAGAAGTGGAGGAAGCAATCATTGATTAATAACAGTGGTGGGACTCAACAATAATGAATTCACACACGAATTTCTGCCCAGCATCATGGATCACTTCAAATTCACAGAGGCTGGGAAGCTCTATTTTTCAGAAGTGATAAAAATCAAACTGTGATGATGGGAGAGGCAAGACAATGTCGGACATCTCATAACCATCTGCCTGCAGCTAGATTGAGGGTGGGAGGAAAATTCTCACTACTTCAGTGGCCATCTGATTCCCTAAACTAGCTGGTGTGCAATGAAAGCATCTTTAATGATTTTGAAAAGTTTGATAAAGAAGCCATGTTCAACAAGTGAAATTAGTATTAACTGAGCAGTTGAAGATTTACTCATTTCAATAATGTAAGAAATGTAGGAGGGAGAAATAATAATGTGAAATATTATATAAACATGTGAGAAATAATAATATGGAAAATAAAAACCTCATTACCTCATGGAGAAAGGAGTACGTATACCTGTCTGTTTAAACTTGAATTTTTTAAAAATCTTGGCTGTGAAGTGTTTTTTATTATTTTTATCACTGTCAAATTATAAATTTAATTTTTCTTTTAAAATTGGGGGATACACCTGTTTTAGGAATGAATGATAAAAAAAAAAACAATAAATGAAATGGAACCTTCAATTGCGAATTTTAAATGTGAGAAAACATTTTACTTAATTAAAAGCCTCTTTCTAGCATACCCATTTATTATTAACAATAAATATAATCTTTTTAATCTATCATTATCAAGATCCATTTAATTAAGTCAATAAATAAGCTGCTAATTGTCTATTGAAATTCACATCTACTGCAGATATGAAATAATCATACTGTATATTGAATTCGTGATTTTTGAAGCATCTTACCTGCAATCTTCCATCTAGGCTTCTAGGGATAGTGACACATTTACTTGGTTCCCCTGGGTTACTTAGTGCTTTTTCAAGATTCTCCATTGCTTCTTTGTTTTTCTTGAGTTTCTTTACAAGGCTATCAATAGCCCTTTCAGCCCATTTATCATCCTCGTCACCTTGTTTCCATCCAAGAAGCTTCTTAACGGCTGGGTTTGAGAATGAAAACAGGTTGTTAATTGAAGGAAGCTTACGCGTCTTTGGAGCCTCTTCTCTTTCTCTTTCTTTATTTTCAGAGGTGCCAGGAGTCTATAAAACAAAAACTTAATTAAATTGATTCATTGAGACAATAAAATTACATAAAAAATAGTAATAGCTTAATTGATTGAAGTTTACTTCATATATATTACACAATTAAGTAGACAATTAACGTCATTGAAAATTTTTCTTCAAAGGCATATAGTTATTCTTTCATAAACTTTAATAAATTAGATTTTTAGCCATATTAATTGCACATTGCAATGAATTTTGAAAAATTATTATGAAAAATGGAAGAAATATAAATTTATTTTATTTATTTATTGCTGTTATCCATTGATAATAAACAATAAAAAAGGAAGAAACCAAAACGTTGGAAATTTCGAGAAAAAAAAATCTAGTCCTGAATTTTTAAGTGGCATATAGATTTTTTATCTGTGGCCGCAGAAACTCATTAAAGTTACTAACANTTTTTTTTTTTTTTTTTTTTTTTTTTTTTTTTTTTTTTTTTTTTTTTTTTTTTTTTTTTTTTTTTTTTTTTTGGCAAATCAAAGTATTAGGAGAGGAGTTTAAATGACGCCTAAAGTATACATTAACTACGATGCTGTGGAATTCGATTATTTTACGCAGCTGGTGGCGGACTCTTTTTTGTATAGAGGCAGAACTATTCCAAACAATTAATGAGAGGGAATAGAACAAAAAAATCTATCTGTCCTAGCCAGGAATCGAACCTGGATCTCCTGCTATCCAGGCCGGTGTGTTAAGCTATTACACCACAAGGTTCGATTCCTGGCTAGGAGAGATAGATTTTTTTATTTTATTCCCTCTCATTAATTGTTTAAAATTTACGTTGGATAAAAAACCACAACCAAATAAAATATTTGCAGATCTATTCCTTTTCTCAACGAACCTTCGTAATTAAGTATTATAATCATTAGCTATACAATTAACTTTATGGGAGTGGGGGTTATTTTAAATTCAAAATTTGAAAGTCTTCATTGTTACAATTGTAAGGAAATAAGGTACAAAGAAAAAAAAGGTTCAAAAATATTTTTATCTATTTTTTTTTTGTTTTAATTTCATTATGAATAATATTTTAAAAAAATCATAATTCATTGGACTTAAGTTTCTAATAAAATAAATTATTATCGAATAATTTGCAGGGTACGTACATTTAATATAAATATAATAAAAAAATGCTGCTTTGAAGAACACCAATGAATTTTAGAAAAATAGATTCCCAAAAAAATTTTATTTGATTTTCAAGAACATAAATACTATTGAAACATTCCTCATTATTGGGTCAATCAGAGGCTTCAGAAAGACAATGGCCCTTTAGCTTCTAGGGACAAATAATTCAACTCCAGAATCCAGTTTTCAAAGAATTCACTGTCTGGATGCCAAAATATAAATGTATTATAATAATATATTATTTTAATATATATATGTACGATAATATGTCCTTATCGAACATAGGTAACTGCATCATTCTGGTATGTCTTTAATTTCTCATCGATTTTTTAGTAATCCAGTATCAAATATTTTTCAAATTAAATATAACAGATTCAACCTCCTGTAATCTCGGAGTTGTAAGTCAGCCCAGCTCCAAATTTTGTGAGGTAAATTTTGAAATTTTTGTCGATATTTACTCCAATCCTGCCAATTGTGTATCAAAAATGATAGTCATTGGAATTGATAAGTTTTCTCCACCTCCCTCTATATACTACCTTGTACAAGTGGTACAATAGATGGAACCTCAAAAGACACCTATTTATAAACAGTTTTAGTTTACTAGTTTTACAAATTCCTATCAATCTATGTAAGCCAAGGAGCAATGATGAATATTCTTACAGGAAATTATATGTGCTATTTAGGAAACATGTCAAGCCAAATAAACTTAAGTTAGACATGTAATTCTTTGGAACAAAAAAAAATGAAAGTTCACAAATTTATTTTTAAATGCACAGCGCTTTCAAGGCACACGCCTCATCTTCAAAATGCTAAGTTGGTAGAAGTAAACTCTCTCTGACCTCTAGCTATATATAGAATATGGCCATTCAGGGACGCCGTTTTTTTCAAGTGCTCCAAGAGAGGACAGATTTATAAGGTATGTCGGTCTCCAACCATAAAGGCTAAGGAAGTTAATTATCCAATCCAGGAAGAAATTATAAATGCTAATATTTGAGATATTCATAATATTTCTGTAAAGGTTTGTATATGTGTGTGTGTATATATATATATATATGTCTCTATGTATGTATATATA
>KZ807377.1:141325-153729 GCA_000696205.2 Oncopeltus fasciatus | reverse complement strand
CATGCGATTTATATACCAAATGGATTAAAAAGACAGCTCTCATTCTCTATTCAGCCCTGAAGAAGCCATCACATGATGCGCGAAAGCTCGGCAACTATCAACAACTTGACACGGTCCAACCCGGAAGAAGAAACGGTAAAAACATTATTATTTTGTTTAATGCTTATTGAAAAATATATTTAAGTATTCAAGAGTATTTATGATCTCCCACATTTAAAATATAAACTAAATTCGATATTTGGGCTCATTTTACTGATTGTTAAAGGAATATGTTTTTTGTTTGAATCTAATGAGGGGAAGGGGGAGTTTACAGGGATGGCAATTTGAATAATTGTCAATATATTTGTTATTAGAAAAAGTTTAATAAATAGCAGAATAAAATGTAAAAGATAATTATATGCACTTATCTTTACATTTCTCTAATTATTCATAATTTTCTATACATTTACGTTATACTAAATTTTCACAAAAGCGCACAATGAGGATTATATTTAAAAATTGCTATGATGGTTAAGCACCTTCCCCCCACCCCTCCCCTCCCGATTGGCTTACTGTCATCCTCAGAGCCATTAAATTTTATTTTATTATAGTTTTTTTGTTTATACCCTCCTTATTTCTATCTAGTTTCTGCATGTAGGACGCCTTGTTTCTTTGCAACATTGCCAGAAATCGAAGCATGAGAGGTAGGGGTTAATATGATATGTAATGTGTTCAAATACAATTTTTATGAACTAATATGCTGTGGTATTCGCATAGTTATTTTTTTATTACCGACTTATAAGATACATTTCGCCATTCACGCTCCCGCTTGACTAATTTTTTTCTTAATTACAATTTTTCGATAGGAAATCAAACAATTCACGTTGCTACCATGAATGATTTCTACGCAACGAAAATTGTTTCGCTTTTTCACGGATCTGACTTATAGGAAGCTAAAGATTAATAAATTATAAACGATAGATTCGTTTTAAAATCCTATCAGCTATATTTTTATTTCAAAAAATCGAATTCCATTGTTCAATAAAAAAAAGAAAAGAAAACAAAAGTAACTTTTTTCCTAAGCGAATAATAAACAATAAAAAAGGAAGAAACCAAAACGTTGGAAATTTCGAGAAAAAAAAATCTAGTCCTGAATTTTTAAGTGGCATATAGATTTTTTATCTGTGGCCGCAGAAACTCATTAAAGTTACTAACATACTGAGTTTTAAGTTGATTTATTATTCAATATTTATTTTTGAAATGATTTGATGTAAATCAAAGAGAGAAACATTGAAAGGAAAAAAAAAAATGTTTAACACTCTGAAAATCAAAACATAACCCAAAAACTGTTTATGTTTCTCTCACTTGGGAGAAGTGAACATTTTATTTTATTTTTTATTACAATTGCTTTTTATTTTAGTAAAATATCATAACTGTTTACTTAATCATTTCAAACTTCTTACTACACATTGAAGGAGGTCTGGTCAAGAATATTAATTACTAAGCAGTGGATGTAGCGCTTGTAAGCGAAATTTAAAAAATAAGTTTCTTTAAAAATAACAAGTATAAGTATATTTTTTACTTGTGTATTATTTATTTGATTATATGTTCGAAATGGATGGATAACAAATACAGGTTTAAGAATAACTTATAAGAAATAATAAGGGAAAAAATTTCTCACCGATTATGCACGAATTAAATAAAAAATAATTTATTCGAAATATGCCTAACCTCGGAGCAGGCAATTAATATTGAAATAGTACTTACAAGAATTTCATTCCTTATTATTCTAGGGCCTTATAACTTGTTACAGTATAAGTAGTAAGAAACTCATCAATACTGAAAAATAAAAGAAAAACAATTTAAAGAGAAAAATGTATAAGGCTGAATTCACATTATAATGAATTTTTTATCGCATTATTCTTCTGAATAAATATTATTAGCCTTTCCATAAAAATAAACTCTTATAAGCTGAGATTAATTACGCAGCATCAATTTTAAAATAATTAAAAAGACAAAATCTAAATTATATTCACAATTCTGTAAGTTATAATTTCCTATTTAATAATATATAATAAACAATAAGAAGCAATGAACTATTGACTAAATGAAAACATAATGTACTAAATATTAAAAAGTGTCTAACTTATGGTAAATAAAAAATTTAAAAGTTTAACAAAATATTAATTTTATTTGTGGTTTTTAATCCCACGTAAATTTAAATCAATTAATGCAAGAGAATAAAATAAAAAAATCTAACTGTCCCAGCCAGGACTCGAACCTGGATCTCCTTCTATCCGGGCAAGCGCGTTATCTAATTACGCTACCGGGAGAGACAGATAACTTATTAAATTCACAGCACTAGTGTCAAGGGCCTAACCCACGAGAAAGACGAATACATCGTCTTATGCTCGAAGGAGCTGACATTGTAGAGCTATTTATCGACTCTCTTTATTTGCTTTTTATTTTCATTTATAAATATTAATATTATTTGTGGTTTTTAATCCCAAATAAAAGACGACGTATTCGTCTTTCTCGTAGGTTAGACTCTCGACACTAGTGCTGGGAATTAAATAAGTTATCTGTCTCTCCCGGTAGCGTAATTGGATAACGCGCTTGCCCGGAAAGCAGGAGATCCAGGTTCGAGCCCTGGCTGGGACAGATAGATTTTTTATTCTATTCCCTTGCATTAATTGATTTAAAAGTTTAACATTAATTTTTTTTAAATAAATCTTTATTTATTACATTCTGTTACTTAACAACTTGTAATTTGATGACAGATACAATAAATACACTTAAAAAAAATATACATATATAAAAAATATAAATAAAATAAAAGAAAAAAATGTGATAAAATAAGAATAAAATCAGCAATAAAACAAATAAATGATCAACACTATGCAGGGAGAAGGGGCCCATCGACCCCACTCCCAATAAGTTTAGGCATTAAGACCCAGGAGGTCGCGAGTCAATCTCGCTTCATGGCTCAATATAAACTCACAAAGTACAATAAGGAGGGAAACATACACTTACAGCAGAGCTTTTTCAGTAAATTAGATTTACAATATCACCCCAAATTTTACAATCTCCAAATTCTAAATTTTAAAACTCAAATTAAGCTGGACAAATAAAAATTAAAAACATTAATACAATTTTTTCAACATTAATTTTGTGCTTAATGTCACTCAAAGGCTTAGTTAAGAAATCGGCAATAAACTCTACACAAACATCACTATAAAGAATATGTTACCTAATAAAATGTTGCCCAACATCTACAAATTAGATCGATCACTTATTATTGTTTTAAGACAATTGTTACGCACCATGTTGTCGTAAAGGAGTTTAGGGATCCACTTACTACACTGGAATTAATTTCGGGTATCAAACTTCTGATCCAAAAGAGCTCTTGAAAAGTTGATGAAACACTCATATACTCCTCCTCACAACTCGATAGGGTGATTCATTAAAAAACGAACTACTTAGTCCGGTTTTCAAAAGAAGTTTTCTAAATAAATTTAACATACCTGGAAAAAATCATCCGCTTCGGGTTTGAAGGATTGATAAGTATATATTCTTCGCAATCATCAGGATATCTGACAAAAGCATTCTTGTTATTAAATTTTTTCCTATTTTCTTTATGGATAAATCTCATGGCATTACACCCAATGATTGTGATATGATAAGTTAAATTTTCTACCAGACCAGACCTCCTCCAGTAATTTGTAATCAACAGCTATCGTAGGGCTTCCATTCAAAAGATAAATGGCTGTACTCACCGCTGCTCCCCAATATCTTCGATCCAGCCTTGAGTCCTCTAAAATGGTCCGAGATTTCCCAATAATTATATGATTAACTTTTTCGCTTACGTCATTTTGTTAAGGAGAATAATAATTTTGTATTGGGCAATCCCATGACTGCGACCCTTCCTCTTGTAATTAAAACAAATTTAACCTTCTCGACAATTCACAAAAAAGTGACCCGGTTTTTTACAATTATAACAACTCACTGGAAGTGGAACACTTATTCTTGAATTTTATCACCAAAGCCGACCCTTCTCATGAATCCTCCTTAGAAGATTTTTGAATAAACACTGATCTAATATAATTTGATGTAATTTTGGCATCTATGCTTTCCATAGCCATTATCATAGGCTCGTACTTGCCTGGTAGCCGACTAAACATAATATGAATTTGTCATCTAGGCCAGCTTTTATTTTATTGCTGGGATAGAGACAAAGTCTCTTTTAAGTAAACCTCCAAGCTACTAAAATGGCTTAAATCAATATAATACCATTTTAGTAGCTTATATTTATCGAAAATTAGTATTCAATATAATACTAATATTCGATAAATATCAGCTCAGTAAACTCTCATGGCAAATCAAAAAGTTACAGTTCGTTGTGGAGTGAAGAGAGACTTTCTTCACTCATCACAGACAAAGGGTGAGAGATCCCCGAAAATTGAGATTTTTTCTTTTTGTGTGTGCACTGCACTCTCTATCCCACCACCTATTTTTGATTACTATACACACACACATGTAATTTTGAGAGGACTATATTTTCCCTAGCTTCTCCAATGCAAGATCATTAGATATTTATCAAGGAGTTTCACAACCAATTTAAGTAACAAAACAGTAGTTAAGTTAAAAAATATTTGAACAATATTTAATCGCTATGATAAAGGGGAATTCCTTTACAAAAAATAATTATTGCAATTAAAGGAAAAGATAAATTACAAAGATTAAGAAGGATCAATTCTCCATTTTTAAAATATTTGCTTCTTATTATAAAAAAAGTGAATGACAAGAAATTTTTGATGCAATCAGGCGGTGTTAAGAGTGAAATTCTAGCATAAAATTGACTATTAAAGAACAAGTAATCTTGTAAGAATTTTTACCTATTTGAATGGAAGTGGAAAAATCAGAATAATCCAAACAATTTTACAAAACTCAGAAAGAAGATGAGCTAAAGGTTCCAACAGAAAAATAAAAAAAATTCTTATATAGTTTCCCAAGCAGGGAAATGGAAATAGATCCATACCTGATTGGTTAAAAAAAAAATAGTAGCTCTCTGAAATGAATGGTACTTCATTTTCAGAGTGGTAGTCCGATAAGCAATAGGTATCTTTAATCTAACAACCATTCATAAAGTAGGGAAAGAAATCAGGCACATATGGTTACCATCATACCAAAAGAATTACCATTGCATGAATCATAGCTTTGACTACTGCACAATTTGACTATTGATACAAACCAATAAAATTCATTTAGACTGAAATAAAGTGAGAGATTCCCTAGAAACAGTTAGACATTCAAAATAGAGGAAATGTTGCAAGAAATTTAATAGAAAATATTACTGCTGAAAAGTAGGCTAACCGGTATTTTTTATCAATCAATAAAATGAGTATGAATTTTTTTTATTACTTCTAGATTGATAATGTAACTCAGATAGCAAATGAGAGAGTTTGCCCATAAACTACTACTATAGCTACTTTAAAATAGAAAACTTTCCCAAAAACTGTACAATGAGAATGCCTAACATCCATGAATTCAAAACTTCAAGGCCTTTCAAAAGTATCTTCTGATTTGCCAAAATGCTGAGCAGCAATCCAACTTGGTAATGTCCTTACTGGCAACAGGGCATGGAATGTGTAGCAGGTCTCAAACAGGTAATTTTGATCAATATGGCATAGCTGAAGGACATAAATATTTTACGAAAATGTGTACATATCATAAGATTAGGTATTCTCTGTCAATCTGGCAGCCTAAGTGACAGGGATTGTGATTTCAGATTTTTTCAAGCAATTAAGATTAAAACAGCCCACAGTGGTTTTATCTATAAGAGTATAAAAATATCTCTTCAAGCTAAGAAAGCAACACAGACCCCTTGAAAAGAAAATATGTAAATTAAAATTTAATTTTTATATTTCTATCTTTATTTTACATTTCCATGAGGAATATGAATCTTCAGCTGCACTCGCTGGTTCAGACAGTAGAGATAGGTTTCCTATGAAGCTTTCTAAAAGTGAATAAAACAGACTATATGACCTAGAATATTTCCTAAATTAAAATACCCAACAATTATATCAGAGAAAGGTTGAGTGGGGTGGCATGGAAATAGTAAGATATTGTTCAATGGTTGAAATGGCATAATATGAAGTACAGAGAGAACACTGGCCCTAGGGTATATGGAAAATCAGTAAAATAAAAAGGGAAGAAAGGGTGATCTAACAGTTTTTATGAGTCCAGAATGAGATAGCTGATTACAGACTTAGATAATTTGGAGTACAATTTATGCATCTGACCCCTGGCCTGAAGCGGATAAAAATGATAGTAATATAAGCTGGATGAATTAGAAAAATACAAGTCTGATATAATATGCCAGTTTATTGTTTATCATATTTACAATATAAAAATAATAGTTATTGTAAAACTTTAAATAATCTATTAAAAACAATTAAATAATCAAAAACATTTATAGTTTATTTTCTATTTTACATAATATTTATTAACAATGTATAATTCAATCTGCAAACCAAAAACCTTATTCAGATTGAGATCTCATCTTCTTATGCCATTCTTCATTCATCTTTGCCACAGATTCACCTCTCTCTGCTGCCTTCTTGCCTGAGTATGCCATATAACCACATGCTATTATTGTGGCCACAATCATGTAATTAGCAATTTTAATTCTCATCTTGTTCCATGCTTTCTTCATAGATTCTACTCTGATAATTGAAAACAAAAGAAAAACTGAGATACAATATAAAAACATCTATCAATATCATGTATGAAGAAACAATAAATGAAAAGTTAATAAATGAAATAACATCAGAGTCTTTCCCATTCTTTCCCCCTTTTTAGGAGTTGCAAAAGACAATGGCACTGGCAGGGATTTAAATTTTTTTTACATTATATTTGAATACATGTAAAAAAATATTTTTTGTAACAAGTTATTAAAAATTTAAAATTATGAATATGTCAGTAAGATTAGTCTATGATTAAATAAAGGGAATGACAAAAACAATAAATTTCAGAAATTCAAATACTTATACAAATTGATTGTTAAGCTATAAAAAAAAACAATCCTATACATATAAATTAAACAGAATGAGTAACCCAAAAAAATACAATTTAAAAAATGAGGTTTGGCTTAGATCATAACCCATCTTCAGGACTATTGAAATATGAATGTCATATGAAAAACAAAAACTTTATTATTTACATTATTATTACATAAAAATGACATAACTAAAAGTAATATGCAATCAAATGCTGTGAAAAAAACAATAACGAATGCATAGAAAATAGTGTTTTTGGTTTGCCCATAGTATGAACTATGATAACTTTAGACGAGGATGGTAAGAACTGAATGCTGTAAGGATTTGGGGGATCCCCCCCGTATAAAATTTAAATGTATGAACCATGAAGTGGAGGAGACAACCATTTTAAGTGAGCTTAGTGCTCCTATCAGAGGGAAAGAGCCATTGGTGTTACAGATGATAAGGGTGTTAAAAAAGAGAGTTGATCAGAAGCTCATTAAAACTAAAACATAAAATGTAACAAGGAAGACTCCTACCATTTCATTAACATGATAATTCCACCAAGAGAAATCTCAGACACAATGAACTTCAGGAAGATATTCTAATCTCATTTTTAAAGGTATTACTCCTATTCAACTTAATTCCAATTTTCTCAAGCTTGGATATTTAAATAAGTGACCCTCTGTAATCAGATACTCAATTAACTTTCGGTCCATGTATTTTAAATGTTCTTTGAATTCGGTGTGTAATTTACAGAAAGTTTTACCTGCATATCGTACTTCCAGTTTGTAAACTTCCTATTTTTCACTTAATAGCATAATGGCTTTCCATGATAGTAGCTCATTTAAATCCATTATTTTAAAGATCATGGTTTGAATGGCTCCTTAAGAAAGGCCACTCTAATTTTGCATTTAGGAACATTTCCTTAGGTTCTTTCAATGGCATTTAATTTATTTCCAAAAAAAGGGAGTGTACATTATTTTTTTTTTGTGATGTAATTTTGTACTGCTGTTCTGAGATTCCTTGAGTATCATGCTTCTTTCAACTTTTCCCACACTCATAAATTTGAGATGTAGGTGAAACTTCAATTTTTAATTGATCATTTATAAGAAAAATTAAGTTATAATCTAAACTGCTTTCTGAAATATAATATTTGAGACAAATCAATTTGCTGACATACTCATTATTTTTATAGGTAATTAAACTATATATGGGCCTACAACAATTGTAGTAAATACTTAAGATTTCCTATATAGGTAGAAAAGAAAATTTGTATTGACTTTTATGGATTCATTTTATATACCTACAATTTCAAAATTTTAAAATAAATAATTTAAAAAATATTTATGTAAATTTTTAAACAATTTATTGTTCAGAATTTTATGCTATTCATTTATACTGATATTGATTGCCTTAAGCAATTATTTACTTTATGAGTTATATTATGGATTAATTTATTCATAATTTTAATATAAATATTAACTGAGATTAGTAAAACAATAACTGCACAGAAATAGTTGTCTAAATGAATTATTGCAGGTGCAGAAATAGTAGTAATATTGTGAATAATGAAGAAGCTAGAATAGATTACAGTATAAACTACATAACAATTTATTTTAACTTTCAGAGAACATGAATAGTCAAGTGGTTGGCCCAATGCCAAAGGTTCTGGGTTAGGCACTCACATTATACAATTTTTTTTTTTTCTTTGTGGGGTTCTATTTGCAATGACAGCAGATAGCAGGCTTGGTCCTAGGAACACCCAGCACTAATTGAATTGGGAAAAAATAGAAGGCTAACATGTGTGCTTAGCACACCTTCTCTTAATAAGGAACACGTAGCAGGAAGGTTTAATTTTTGTATTAAACCTTTTACACTGCTCAAGAGTGTAACAGAAATTTTTGTGAAAATGACACTGGAAAACTTCCATTGTAAGTGTTTACAACAAACATTATGCTAACAACATACAGCATTACTCAGTACATTAAAAAAGTATAAGTATTTGTAAATACTCTAAGATGATTTTAGTTGAGGTTCGGTCGAGCCCCAACTAAAATCATCTTAGAATAATATCTATGGTCAACAAACTCTCCTTTTGTATTTGTAAATATTTTCATAGCAATTTTTATTTATAATTTACTTTATTATTAACATTTTTAATGTGTACTTACTTTTGATACATCAAACATCAACAAAAAGTATTTAATTAGTATCATCGATAAATTAGTATATCAGTCTGGTTTCTTCTAGGCTTATTTTATTTATTAATGGGTTTTTTATTGGCTTATTGTAGCTTTTTCTTAGATTATTCACTTTTAGGAAGAAAATATCTAAATACTGTTCATTGATATGAGGGGAGATCAAAAAGTTCTTGGCCTACCTATTCTATTACTTATAATACTTTTCATTTCATCAATGTGCACTTACCACTAAGATGAGCAACATTTGAGTACAGAGCTGTCATGAAATGATTAGTCAAAGAAGACATAAAGCCTTCAGAAAATTTTGAAAGCCTGCAGAAAGTGTATAGGGACTCTTCTCCTTGCTATAGCACAGTGAAACATCGGTGTAGCTTATTAAAAAAGATCACACATTCAAAAGCCACCACATCAGACATTATCAACCTCATTGAGGATTTCATGATGGCCGTTTAAAGAAGAAGATTGCAAGGAAGGTTGGAGTATCAGTAACTACCATTCTAAGTAATCTAAACCTCAGCATGTCAAAGGTCAGTGCAGGTTGTTTACCCAGACACCTCTCAGCTGGTCAAAGGAAATTAAGAATTGATTTCTGCAGAGACTTTTTGTCGCTCTGTGGTTTGAATTAATATTATCTGAACAGTAGTGGGATGTTGGGTAAGTTGCTAAGTGTCTTGACTGCTTAAAAAGTTTTAATGAGCAGAGCCCTTTTTTTTCTTCTTTTTTTTTTTTAAATTACGCAATACAACACACATTACCTTACACATATTACAAACTTATATCTTACAACTTCCAAGCACATAAATGTTACAGCCTAAACCATAAAAAAACCTTGTTAACTATTTCTACATTTCCGCTTTCCAAACCAAGCCCACCTCCCAAAATAATGACTTTACTTTCCCCTTCCCTTATATTCCCAAACTTTTGGAAAAAATTAAGTAATCCCATAGTAAAACTTTCCTTAACTCGAAGCTTGTTTTTTCCATTAATAACAAACCAAAATATATTTACACCCACCTCAAACCCCTCACTAACGGAACCAATGTTGTCTCAGAATTCCTTGTTCAACTCCTAATTGCCATGGTTCAAGCATTTGGCAAACCAAAAATCCTATTTCCCGTAGAATCAACAATCACAAAAATGGAACTAACAAAGAACAAATAAAAACTGCCCTCATAAAACACGTCATCCACGATAGATACAAATTTTACTTCGAACATTACTCTTCTTACCACTGAATCCTATGAACATAAACACCTATTTTCTGAAACCATACACATAAACTTAGAGCACAAAACAGTTAACAAAAGAACTGACATAGAACAAATTTTTTCAACTTATTCAAACATTTTCAAAATTCTGCAAAACTATCAGCCCTTTTCCTAAATTAAACCATCCAACTGTCACCTAGATTCTGAGACTATTTATCAAAAATATTCCCATCTAATTTTCTCTATGATGCAGGCCTCTCTACCTTTATGCTAACTGCCTCATATCCTCCACCCTTCGCTAGGGTTCTAATCCTTACCTCTCAGTCATACAGATTTGTTCCAGGTAAAATACGTTCCCACTGGCTTTCATGATAGGTAGGTGTGGTGAACTTTCTACTCATATTGTTTTCCAAAGCATTTCATATCTCATCACTTTTAGTTACTTTAAGTTTATGTAATAAAGTAAATCACTTTTTGTTTTTCTCATGTTTTTTATGACACTGTATTTTAATGCCCTGAAGATGTCTTAAAATATAAGCCAAAACATTGGCAGAAAATAAAAAATACACTTTTTTAAACCTACCCCTATCAAGTTCTCTACTAATATAGGTTTTGGGTTTTCTTTCCTTTATAGGTCAGGCCAAGGACTTTTCCACCTCCCTTCAAAGGTATTATTTCTCTTTCAAAATTAATAATGATAAACAAGTTTTTCAACTAAAATCAATATATGTAAAATATTTTGAAGTCTGAAATTATCCAATTTTTATGAAAACTTTCTTTTGTGAAAATCAGGTTTGTTTGAACTGATAAACATATCTTTCCATACCCTGATTCCAGAAATTAAATTGATTGTAATTAAATGCTAAAGAAAAGTAGCAACTAATGTTTTACTCATGAACAGTAAAATTTATAAATTTTAATTTAACACTTGTAGAGCATAATATTTAACACCAAAAATTTACATTTTTCTTCAATAAAGATTGATTGATTTAAATTCAAGGCATAAAATCCCAATCATTAAAAAGGAGAAAAAAAGAAAGTTGAGCCCGATTTTTACCAAGCAAGACCAACTCAAAGAACAAAACCAAAGAAAATGTTATTATTTCGCAAATCCTAAAAACCCCCCAAAAAAGTATCCAATACTTATCTAAAAAATTTTTAAAAACTTTAAAAGGAGTAATCAGCCTGCTTTTCTATTTATCTTTCTGGTAGAAAGTCAGCTTTAATTAGAATAGGAGATTGATTTGAAAAAAAAAAAAAAAATTATTAAAAGATGACAAAGGTTTTTAATTTCAAATAAAATTGGTGTAAATAATCTTACGGAACAGCTTCAGGAATTTCCTCCTTTGATTTATAACGGCCAGTCCATACTAACATAAACTTTTCATAATTGTCTGGTTTATGTAAATTGCGGACTGAAAAAAAGATATACATTTAAATAAATGAGATGCAACAAATTACAACAATTAAGATACTAAATAATAGTATAAAAACGAAGTTTTATGAAGTCAAAGAAATTATTAATTAATTTGTAAAGGTATTTTTCAATATAATTACCCTCTCAATAAAGAACTGAAGTTTTCTTTTACAAATATTATTAATTAGTCCCAAAATTACAAGTAAGTCATTATCAATTAAGATAGTCCATATAATTTGTATCCCCATACAAATCAGAAGAACATATGCTTGAAATTCAAATTTTGAGAAACCCAGAAATATTCTGACTTCGTAGTAACAGGATCAGCAAATGTCCAACATTACATTGCAGTGGAATATTATTATAGCAAAAAGATTAAGAGCTTAACAGTTTTAATTTCATGTTTTGAGTTCTATAACCTTGAACTTAATGACCATAGAAGACTAGATTCATGTATAAGTATTACTGTATTCTGTGGTTGACGAGTACTAAACTGAACATGATTGGAAGGTTAAAGAAAATTCTGAATAATTACATATATATATAATTAGTATCATCG
>KZ807377.1:103047-124066 GCA_000696205.2 Oncopeltus fasciatus | reverse complement strand
CTAATGTGAGCTGTGAGCGCCTATTTATAAGGCTGTATAAGAGTCCGTGGCGTCTGTTGAGTTCTTGTCGTTTGATTTTAGTATGTTCATTCCAGTTGAGTCGTGAGTCAAGGTGGAACCCTAGGTAACGGACTGAATCAGAGAGAGGTATAGGTATGTTATTGTATGTAACATTATTAGGAGAATCTTTTCTTAATTTAAAATTTACTTGTACGCATTTGGACTCATCTATTTTGATTCTCCATTTACTGCACCACTGCTGAATAGCATCAAGGTGGTTTTGTAAATTTTTAGAAGCGATTTTGGAATCAGAGTGGGACATCATGTCTAATTTCATAATTCAAACAATGCTTTGCTTTTTGACATTATTAATCATTACAAACTGTATAGTTTTTCATTATTTCAAATGTGCTTTTCTAATTTGAATTGTTACAGTAAGAGAGTCCAATTAGATCTCATTGATTTAAATTATTATAATTTAGTTATTTGTAAACTAAGTGATCCCTTCACCAGATTTTATTCAAGGTATCCCTAATATTAAGTACTTATTAATAGTATTTCAAAAAAATATTTGTCCATATTTTTATAATAATTCTATTATAAATAAATCTTATATTATGAGGTTTTCTATTTGAATGTAAATTTTTTAAATTTAAATGTATTTTTGTGTGGGTGTATATATAATAANGTGTGTATATATACATAAACATTTATATAAGTGTCTAAGACATCAAATTTTTATGAAAAATGGGGTTATGATTTTTACTTTTCAGATAAATTATAATAGTTACTTTTCTTAGAAAATTAAACTGTTTTAAAAGGTAGCTATCAATTGCTTGTATCATATCTTTTAATAATTAAATATTTTGTTATTTTTAGATTAAATAAAATTGTTTAATTAAAAAAACTTTTAAAAATTTAGTAAATCAATTGAATACTTCCAAATTGTTAAGCACCAACCCCATTTAATTTCAACATCTACTTGGAACATCAGTGACACTAGAATTCGGTCAGGTCTGTCTGGAGCATTGAATAACTGTCTTCTTTATTTTGTCTTTTGTCCTCTAATTTTTATTGTCTAAAAGAGAACAAGTATCAACTTCTGCAACATTATCTTATCTTTACATTTCATCCCAACACCTGTTAAAAATATTACAGAAAGCATTATAGTCAATCTGCCAAAAATTTCTTGTATGAAGCCTGTCATTAATTCCACTTTTAATTTGTCTTTGAGACATGAGACAATGGATCCATAATTGTTTCAGCTTTCTTTGTATAAAAGACATGTAGTGGTTGTTTCCAATCCTTTTTAACTGTAATAGTAAATTTAGGGCATGGTACCTAGTATCTTTAAACCAATTTTAACTGCAAGTGGTCAGTGCATACAAGCATGTGTGTTTAAGGAGTTATATGTATTTGTATATGTCTGTGTATATATATACCTATTACTCATATGTATACTCATCCTACCATTGAAATATGTTTATATAATATTATAAGGTTATTTTTAATTATTGATGATTTTTTAAAAATCTAGCTAAATTTTTAGGGTTCATCAGAAATATGACAAATAAACAAGAAACATTTTAAATTTCACTCATTGTTTGATTTATCATACTCATTTTTAATTGAACTTTTCATTCATTTTTTTTTTTTTCAGAACAACTTGAAAGGCAAAGCATTAAAGGAAGAAATATAATGTCTTTGACAAGAAAAAATAAAATCATCCCCTCTTCCAATGATGATATTAATCTGTCCCCTAATGGGAGGAGGCCCAAAAGTGAGCCATACAAGTTAAATGCCTACAGCACCCTTCTACACGCTGATATAGGTGACTCAAATCACATAGACATGGGGGATGGACATAAAAAATCCTCATCTCAAAAGTCAGTACTTCCAATCCGACCTTCGACTTCCAAGTCAGTTGGTTATGAAGGTTTGTCTGTCTATATTTAAGTATTTTTTATTTAAAAAAATTAATTAGTGATACCATTTTGGTTGCAGCTACTCTGCTTTTATTTAAATAGAATTTCCATTCTACTTACACTGCACAACAAAAAAATATTTTTTGAATGTTTCCTACACTAAATTAGTCTATTTCCACTAATTTTGGGGTGATAAAAACGAAAATAACATTGAAAAATTTTTATTAGTTCTGGTTTTTGAGATATACAGCACTTAATCTTAAAGAGTAGTTATACTATACGTGAAAAGTGAAAGTACAAAAAACAATATTGTTATGTTTCTTTAAGAATATTTTAAGTACAAAATTGATAAAAAAAAACATTATTCTTAGTGTTTTGACAAATAAAAGAGGTTTGTACCACCAAATTTCAATTAAGTCAATCCGATGTATTGTAAGATCGCTGTCGTTTAGCTTGTCTTTTATAAAACACTTCTGGAGCATCCTGTACTGAGCTGTCTGTACTGAGATATTTTCACATCATGTTTTAGAAGATTCCACTGTTGTAGTCTTGACCCTAACAGCTCAGCCTTTTCCTTAGACAAGCCAAGATCTCTTATAAGGTCACTCAACTCTGCTTGACTAATTCTGTGCGGATCACTAGACCTATCGCTTACATCAAAATCAGGGTCATAGGATGTAGAAGGATGGGTTGCTTCTTGTAAACAGACTTCATCACTTTCCTCTAAAATTTCATAGTTTTGGGGTGGAGAAGGGACTGGCAAATTGTCTGAGTGTGGTACAGGCCGAAGAGCAGATGGGAGATTAGGGTATTTCACCGTTCCTCTTTTCTTCATAGATAAACCTTGCTTAATGGGAGGAGTTAAGCAGAAATAACAGTCGTCTGTATGATTGGTAGGCTCACGCCAAACCATAGGTACTGCAAAAGCCATTGCCCGCTTGTTATTTTTCAGCCACTCTCGCAATATGACGGAACAAGAATTACAACATACATGAGGAGCCCATGATTTATCTTGGTCCCCAACTTTTACACCAAAATAATGTTCATAGGCAGTCTTAATGATAGGTGACATTTTACGTTTCTGAGCCTTAAATGTTATTTCACCACATATATAGCAAAAGCTATCAACAGAATTCACACACTTTCGATTCAGTATAATTCCAGTTAAACTTAATATGTTATGAAATGTAAATGATAGGAAACCTATAAACATGCATGTTGTGATATTTCACTTGAATTTGTGGAATGAAATCTCAAGAGTTATTTGTATTCTGATAAAAGAGTTTTACTGTTATTTAAAATCTGGTTTAACTAGAAACTGTTGAAAGATAAATTAAAATAAGGTATGAAAAATTTATTATTCTTTCTTTACTTAAGCATTTATGGTTTTTGCCCACTAAAGATACATACATAAATACATTTAATAAATTTTAACTCATGCTTTGAAAAAATTAATGTTAGAATTGAGAGAAATTAACCATTTCTTACATCATCACTTAAATATACGTATATCTCAATATTATATAAATATTACATGGCTTAATTATAGAAAAGTTACAATGGGAGTTATAGCTATATATACATCACTTAATTATATTAATCATATGATAAAGTCTGGCACAGTGGTCTTCTGTTTAAACTTCCATAATCCTAGTAACACTAGGATCCATAAAAATCCATACTTCCTAGTAACACTTACCTAACCTTTAAGTATTACTTATCCAACCGTTTCTTTTGTGTTCGGCAAGAATTAGATTACTCCAATTTATACTTAGTGGAAATGGGAGTTCTTCAAGGTAGTGTTCTTGGACTTAACCTGTTTATCCTGTACACTGCTGACATCCCTACCTATCCAAGTACCCTCTTAGCTCCATTTGTAGATAACAAGGCTATCCTATCTTCTCACCCTCATCATAACACTTCTAAAAACCTACTAGATCATTTTGATAGCATTCAGAAATGGTGTGGCAAATGGAGAATCAAAATTAATGAATGAGTTCAAGTTAATTTCCAATTACAAAAGAAAAACTTTCCTAAAATTGTGAAATTTAACAATATTTCTTTACCACTTTAAAAAATGCAATTCAAAAATATATGGAAAAGTAAGTCTTTAAGTCGCCTCAAACNAAAAGGAATGTTAAAATATTCCTATAACCTTGGGGAGGCTATATTAAGAGGTATGACGTTTGATATACTTTCCCGTTACCTCTATGGTGGAGAACTTCTCATGATAAGAGATATTCATTTCGTGGACGTTTTTGAATGTATTGTAATTAGTTATTTGTGAATTGTTGTTTGTGATTCACTGTTTTGGCAGCTGTGGAAACACTCCTATGTTTTCAGAATGAGTTGAGCTCCTATCCTGTCACTTCCTAGCTGGCCTTCATCCTTCATACTGCTGGCAGAATAATTCCGGGATATTTGACACCGGCTTCACTGAGAAGTATTTACTTTTTTTCTATATGACATGAACGTAGCCAAGTTACATATTTTTATTTCTCTTATGTATTCTCTCTTCATGAATTAGTTTATTATTTGTCAGTTGATTTAGATAAATCAATCTTATCCATATTTTCCCCCAAATAAAATATGGTAGGTGATGAAAAAAAGATATATATATTATTTATTATTGTCCTTTTGAATTGAAACTATACTTGAATTAACTTAGTGATAAGTCGGGTTAATGTTTTCATAATGAATCATACTGTCACTTAAATATCTATTGACAGCACCATTTTGAATTTGGTGTATTTTTCCTCTCAAGATATTTCAACAATTCAATTAATAAGAGCTCTTTTATTACTGATATCTCTAAAAGTTTTTATATATATGTATGTGTGTGTGTATTGGATACATTTTAAAACTAGCATTAACAAGTAAATTTATATATTTCATCTAGTAAATAAATTTAACTTACTTACATTTACAAATCTTGGGTTGTGATGATGTTCTAATTTGAGAATACATGGCTTATGAAGGAATAGTTAAAGTTTGAAGTGTAACAGGTTGAATCAGACTACTTGAATAAGATTTTGGAAGCACTCAAAGGCTTGGGTTGGTTGTATTTATAGAGTTACTTCTTGCTTGATCTCATTTTTTTACAAGAATTTTACTTCTCCAGTCATTCTGGGAGTAGGTGAAAGATGGCTTTGGTGAGAATATATTTGCTATAAATATAGTGAAGGTTAGAGGTCAGAAAATCAAATTTCTTACTAAGAGAAGCGACCGAAAGAGCTTCGGGCTAGAAAATACAATTGGATTCAGATTGTTGAGAATTTTAAGTTACGGAGAGATAGTTTTAGCTTTGAAAGTCTCGATACTTGGACATTGTAGGTGATCCAAATTAGTTAATTGTTCAGTAAATTATTTAGTGAGTAGGGAGGAAAGATTCTGTATTCTGGACAGAGGACCTGAGATGATCAGGAGCATTAAAAAAAAAGAAATCTGGCAAGGGATCTCAATCCCATCTCAATGGTTGAAGAAAAGGAGTACAGAAGAGAGGAGGAAAGTGTTTCAAGCATATAAGGGAGTCCATGAGGAAGTTAATGATCAAACTGCCAATGAAAGTTGTTATGGAGGATAGAGGTTTGAATGTTTTTTTTTTCTCTAATAAGTGTTCGTTAATTACATTCTGTTACTTAACAATTTTGTAATACGATAACAGATATTTACAATAATTAATATATATGAAATCATTAGTTGGTATATATTAGTTATTAATAATTTAGTATTTCTTTTCAGGATCCATTGGAGTTTGAGTCTCTCAACCCAAATTTTTCTTTTTGGAAAATGGAAAATTATTTTGTTATTTGCTTGCTATCAGAAAGTCCCTAAGTACTAAGTCTAGGCTTTTGAATATATTCAAAATTCTCACTTACCGAATGCAAGCTCCACACCTCACAGTGTCTGTGCTCTTAAGCCTTAGAGTACTAATAAGTGCTTCTTTTTGTAGCTAGGTATGTAGTGGATTGAGGTCTAATATTATCTCCATTGATGCTGTAGAGTATGTTCTCATTATCCCTGTAGCTCTGTGACATATGAGCCCTTGTAGTTTTTCCAATTTACTGTAAGGAGCCAGTTGTTCTTTCACCGCTTGAGTGCAGCTTAGAAGATCATTGAGCAGACTATTGCAGTATACATACAGTTCCAAAAGTGGATTTATTCCTCATTTCCTGGTAAAAATCCTGTTGTGTGACCAGATAGTAGTTTTGGCTTTTTCTATGATGGGTTTAGGTTAGGTTTCCAAATCAGTCTCCTATAATTTTTCACTTCCAGAAATTTGACCACCTGTGAGAGTTTAAGTTCTTTTTTTTTAAGCTTGGGAGGTTTAAAGTTTAATCTCTTCTTCATAGTGAATACGTCTTTCCCTTGTACTTTCCACAAGGTTGTTTTTTTAACTTCCCTTCTAAAATAATCAAAGGCGATTTTTATAATCTAATGAATCGAAGCCTTTATCACTGAGCTTTGCCGATAAGATATCCACCAGTGTCCACAGGAGAACAGGAAAAATTCCCTACACGCAACGTCTTCTTGTTGTTATCCTTCTAATGAAACCTTCCATTCTTTCTGTGATTTAGATATTTTTGTGCATTTCCTTCACACAACCTGCAGGAGGTTGGGACATGGCCATTATGGCACCATGTGGGGTATTATCAAAAACATCCCCTATGACTAGAAATACACATCATTCCAGTTCTTATGTGGGGATTCAGCAACTTTTATTTGTTTTTAATATATATCTGACAAGAGACGGATAGTTATCTTTCTGATAAATTGTTATGGTAATTATTTCATATTTCATTTTACTTCATATTTCTCTAGACTGCCTTGTATGTAGGAGTTTTTTAATATTTGTAAATTTTTAGGTCAAGCTTGGGACTTGGAGAAAGAGCTAGAAGTGATTATCCCTTCTCATTTTGGAAAAGCTTCTGAAATATCTGAAGTTAATGACTTTGATGGTATTCATCCCATCTAAATTTTAATAAGGAGTATAGTTAGATTTAATTATTTTAATCCAGTTGTCAAGTCTTTCAAGATATTACAAGAAATATGGCTGTATGCTCTGTTTACTCTCAAAGCATTTAAGAAAAAGTGAATCATATACTAGTCACTATTAGTTTGTATTGAATTTAAACATATATCAATATTCTAATATAATAGGTAATTTTACTGTCATCAGTTTGTACTTTATGCTTAATTCTAAATTTAATTATTAAATTATAAGATATATTTATCTATTTATGTCAATTATATTAAGAATTCTGAAGTAAGTGAAATAATTGTTAAATAAATTAGTAAGGTTTTAGGCTATGAGGACTAAATAATATCTTTAAATTTAAATACAAGATTGATGGAATTAGTATCTAATTTATACAAGTTACATATACAAGTTTAGTACTACTGCACTTATCTAATTTATATGTATTTTATGTACTAATTATTTCAGGAATTTTCTAACTCAGAATTACAAAACTCTTTTGACTTTGCTTTATAATGAGAGTATTTTACATTGAAAAAACATGAGAATTGGACCTAATTGATAAATTAATTAATAAATTAAAACTTAACCAATCAATTAATAAATAAATAAATGTAGAATTGATGCAAATTATACAACAAGCATTGCCATTATGTGAAAACTTTTGTTTGGCATTGAATGAAATTTTGGATAAGACCTCATACTACAATAAGTTTTTATAGGTAAAAGTAATTCATTGATTTCATTGGATTTTTAAAAAATCAGATTTCCCTTAAGTTACTCACATTATTATCCATAACAACTGATGTGAATTATTTTTATTGATAAAAATATGATTTGCTCATAATTTTGTGTAATGTATATATTTGTAATATGTATATATGTGTATGCGAGTTTCTAGATTAGTATATATATAGAAATATTGCAGGTAACTTTATTTTTATGCACGATAATGCCCGACCNATATATGTATGTATAATCATAAAAATAGAGAAACAAAATTTAGTATTCAAACATGAATCTGTATCTCTTCTCAAACAAACGGATAGGTTTATTAATCCCTCAACATTCTAGAGGTAGAATGAATTCATTCGAGGTTAATATTTTTATTATTATTAGATTAATAAAAAAAGTTTGAGAATTAAAGATAATCATAAATATCACTTTTTAATATTTAAATTCTTTATCATTTAAAAAAAAATACCTTAAATGCATATTAAAGAAGATATTTAAGAGTCTAATTAGCAGTATTTTGTGGGTTTTCTGTTTTGAAAATAAAGAAACCAAATTTGTTATTTGAGCGTCTATAAGAATAAGATAAGATCATCATACAGCTGACCTAGAATGTAATGAGACTGAATGGCTCTGCCAACCTCTGAAACAGTTGACTTGCTTAAAAATGAAAGACAGGCTGAAAATTTCAATGTATGGATAAATGCAAAACAGTTATATTTGCATGCATGGAGGAAGACTTACCACTTGGTTTTAGTTTTTACATACTAAGTGAGTTTTTCAGTCTTTGCTTTGGTTTTGCAACTCTACTTTTTTTTGTGTGTGCATGCTGCCTGCATGTGCCTGTGTGTATTCCTCAATACAATTCAGAAAATAATCATAAATAAATCACCAGAGTTTAAAGATCAGTTCTATGTAGAAGTTGGCAATCTACTGTTGTAATTTGTAAATGTACTCTACTTGGCAATGTAATCTTTTAATACACTTGAGATCAAAGTCAATTCACTATATCAGTTTTTCTATGTGCATTTATGTAATTTAAAACATAATTTTTAGTAATAAAACTGACAAGAACTTACAAAATATTTAAAATAAAATAAATGATTCTTAATCCCTGATTATTAAATGTTGTTATTTGTAATTTTTATTATCCAATTTAATTTTTCACAATGTTGCATGCAAAACAATGTTAGTTTCCACATTTTTACTAACATTCAGAAAAAGTATTGTTTTATTTTTTAATTAGAACTTTGTTTTAAAAGACTCAATTTGTATAATTAATATTTAATATCTCTATTTTGTGATCAAATCTATAGCATAATAAGAATATACTATTTTTCTCATTAATTCTAAAGATTTGGAAAATAAATGATGTAGTGCTAAAAAAATGTTACAATATTTTGCCCATTTAGCTTTTATATGTTCTGAGAATAATTTTAATTCCTATCGCACAATTGTGAAGGATAAGGCTCAAAATAATCTTAAAAATGATAATTAAGTGGGTTCTTAAAAGTATGCTTCTTTGTCTGAGTCCTCTTTCTGTTTTAAGCTTAAGATTTTAGTTATGCGAAACATTATGTCCATCATATTGCCTCTATTCTTTCCTTTAATACTACTTCTTAGCTTTTGTGAAGAGCCGGTTATTATTATTTGGTAAATAACTAAATACTAAATATAATATATTTTTTAGTATAATATAATGTTTTACAATTAGTAAATTATTTTTGGCTAAATTTTAGTAATGTGGTTGTGTTGCTTTTATTAAATACCAGCCTCAAAAATGCATTACAGCTCTATTATTAATTACTTTGCCTGCAAAAATAGTTTTCCTAGATTTGAGTACAGCAGGAATATTTCTAATTACTCTGAATTTGTTACTCTCTAATTGTAAAAAATATCCTTCTTTTTTTTTTAATTACTAAATAATTTATTTAAATATGATTTCTGTTATTTAAAATATTTACTTAAGAAATGTTTCTGCATTTTTTAAAAGTATAACACCATGCTGCTCCAATCATGGTGAACATTAGTTTTTTGTAGAGGCAACAGTATAATTGATAATGAAAAAAAAAAAAAATGTTGCTTCCTTTAATGAAACAAACTATTTTTGTAAATGCATTTCAAGGGGCAACAAGTGCCTTAAATGGAACAACGTACCTTGAGCTTCCTTATGCATAATTTATGTCAGTGCCTTTGTGTAATTCTTCTTCAATTTGTCAGATATAACTTTAAATAAATATATTAATTTTCTAATAATTAGTTTTAATACCCTTATTTCCAAGTATCAAAATCTAACATTTCAGTTACCACAATGAAAGTATTGCAAGAACAATAATATATTAGTGAAGTAAATTTTCACTAGTTGTGACTCCTGTACTAACTGAATTTTTATGATTTTATTGCAAGAGCAATATCTATTCACAATTAGTCACTGGCTCAGCTAAAGAAATACTTATCCTCAATGAATTTGAGTGCCACCCTGGGCAATCTATTAATGAATAATGTAAGCTTCCCCAGTGCAATGGGTATTTAGAATTGGATGTCTACCTAGTTCATCTATCATGACCATAAGTGGTTGAATGGGGGTAAAAACAATTGATACAGACTATATGTGTGTGTGTAAAATAAAGGTGTAAATTTGAATTATTTATACAATTATATATGTAGTTTAACAATTTTACAAAACAAAAATGATAAGGATTATATATGAGAACTACAGTTCACCTTTAAGTAGAGGGTTTGAGAGCTACTATCACCTCAGTTGACCAGAACCAGCACAGCAAAAGTAAATTTTCTCTTCTTTTTTTGCTTTGAATTGGTCATTTACTCCAATTAAAAATATACAATGCATTTGTTTTCTTAGTTTCCTTCCTTAGTGAAAGGTTTTTCAGTCTTTCTTAAACCCTCCCTCCTCCTTATATCTAACTGTTTTTTATTTTTTTGTCAGATTATAGTCATTAAAGAAAAAATACCTCCAGGTGGAGGGGATATCGGTGGGCAGTTGACTGGGTGGGGCACTCGGTTGGACTGCTAGGACTGTTGATGTCCCAGACTCTTGGTGGACTTTGTCGCTCTGGAAATGCAAAGAACGAGAACATTCACCATCAGAAAGTCTGCTATTTCAGTACTTGAAATAGACAAGCTAGTATCTATTTAAGAGGCTGTACTCAGGTGTCCCTGCCTGGCCTTCCTTTTTCTTCGGTTTTCCCCTACCCCACTCTCGGGGCTCCTGGATGCCACTCCCTCTTCTCGCTTATTTAAAATCTTCTCCCTGATGTTTATTACCAGTTAACACACTATTTAAAAAATAAAATAAAAATTAATGAATCTGATACCTCTAGTTTAAAAAGAGGGAATCCACCCATCATTTACAAGGTAGGTTAAGTTACTAGGATTTTTTTTAAAATTAAATTCTCAAGTACTCTTATTATACATTTTCTTGAAGATGTTATATTTCATAAATCCTATGAAGTAAATTGAATACCCGTTATGCGTCTTAATGTATACTTCATAAAATTTGTTCTATTTTATATTAAAAGAAAAAAAGTACATCTAGGATTAACTTAATTTAAACAATTTGGTACCAATACAGGAAATCTGTTAAAACGCATTGGAGGATATTTGAGAATGCAATCTTGAATGTGAGGCAGATCTTCCTACTCTGCAAAATGTAGAAACCTCATTCGGAATACTAAGGTTTTATGTTGAACTATTTATAAAACATGATTTGGTTAATATAAGATCAAATGTACCAAACTGAATACTCTTTCTCCTTCTTGTATGATAAAATTCTTCACTTTCTCTTCTTAATGTCCATCTTAAATGCAACATTAGAAATATTTTAAGCTTACGCAGATCCTGGCGTTACGAACTCTAATACATGCTTTTAATCTGAAACCATTCAGTATAAGATGTTTGTTAAGATTTGTGTCGATAATGGAACTTCTTGGTACATATTAAGCAGTGACATACTCCCTAGAAATTTGCAAAAATTAAAATAGTGTTCATTTGGAAAAAAAGTTGTTGGCTTTATACGCGCAAGTTTGGCCACCGATTTATACAAATGGTATCGATTTATTTTCTCCTAACTGTAACTTGTTTACCAACGCAAGAAACATTTTGCAAGATAATTATTCTTTAAAAAAAAAAGAATGTTACAATAAAAGGAATGTTAAAATATTCCTATAACCTTGGGGAGGCTATATTAAGAGGTATGACGTTTGATATACTTTCCCGTTACCTCTATGGTGGAGAACTTCTCATGATAAGAGATATTCATTTCGTGGACGTTTTTGAATGTATTGTAATTAGTTATTTGTGAATTGTTGTTTGTGATTCACTGTTTTGGCAGCTGTGGAAACACTCCTATGTTTTCAGAATGAGTTGAGCTCCTATCCTGTCACTTCCTAGCTGGCCTTCATCCTTCATACTGCTGGCAGAATAATTCCGGGATATTTGACACCGGCTTCACTGAGAAGTATTTACTTTTTTTCTATATGACATGAACGTAGCCAAGTTACATATTTTTATTTCTCTTATGTATTCTCTCTTCATGAATTAGTTTATTATTTGTCAGTTGATTTAGATAAATCAATCTTATCCATATTTTCCCCCAAATAAAATATGGTAGGTGATGAAAAAAAGATATATATATTATTTATTATTGTCCTTTTGAATTGAAACTATACTTGAATTAACTTAGTGATAAGTCGGGTTAATGTTTTCATAATGAATCATACTGTCACTTAAATATCTATTGACAGCACCATTTTGAATTTGGTGTATTTTTCCTCTCAAGATATTTCAACAATTCAATTAATAAGAGCTCTTTTATTACTGATATCTCTAAAAGTTTTTATATATATGTATGTGTGTGTGTATTGGATACATTTTAAAACTAGCATTAACAAGTAAATTTATATATTTCATCTAGTAAATAAATTTAACTTACTTACATTTACAAATCTTGGGTTGTGATGATGTTCTAATTTGAGAATACATGGCTTATGAAGGAATAGTTAAAGTTTGAAGTGTAACAGGTTGAATCAGACTACTTGAATAAGATTTTGGAAGCACTCAAAGGCTTGGGTTGGTTGTATTTATAGAGTTACTTCTTGCTTGATCTCATTTTTTTACAAGAATTTTACTTCTCCAGTCATTCTGGGAGTAGGTGAAAGATGGCTTTGGTGAGAATATATTTGCTATAAATATAGTGAAGGTTAGAGGTCAGAAAATCAAATTTCTTACTAAGAGAAGCGACCGAAAGAGCTTCGGGCTAGAAAATACAATTGGATTCAGATTGTTGAGAATTTTAAGTTACGGAGAGATAGTTTTAGCTTTGAAAGTCTCGATACTTGGACATTGTAGGTGATCCAAATTAGTTAATTGTTCAGTAAATTATTTAGTGAGTAGGGAGGAAAGATTCTGTATTCTGGACAGAGGACCTGAGATGATCAGGAGCATTAAAAAAAAAGAAATCTGGCAAGGGATCTCAATCCCATCTCAATGGTTGAAGAAAAGGAGTACAGAAGAGAGGAGGAAAGTGTTTCAAGCATATAAGGGAGTCCATGAGGAAGTTAATGATCAAACTGCCAATGAAAGTTGTTATGGAGGATAGAGGTTTGAATGTTTTTTTTTTTCTCTAATAAGTGTTCGTTAATTACATTCTGTTACTTAACAATTTTGTAATACGATAACAGATATTTACAATAATTAATATATATATATATGCATTTATAAAAAAATATAATAAAATTAACAATAAATAAATGCTCATCAGAGAAGGGGTCCATCGACCCCACTCCTAAGAATGTGTATATATAAATAATGGCACATAATTACTTACGAAATTTAGGAAGAGTTTAGTGATAATTCAGCAAGCAAATATTATTTAAAAATTCTAATTTGAATGATAATATTCCCTTAGTTTCCAACATTTTTATTGTCACTGTCGATGATGAAGTTTCTCCTTAAGATTTTTTTCCTTACATTTTTTTTTTTTTTTTTAAGGCGAAAAGCTCTTTTTTATGTGATGTAATCATAATTTGGAGGGGCCTGAGATGAAGATAGTGGAGAGTGAGAAGAACATGAGGTCTTAGATAGTTGTAACACAACCTTGCTAACAGTGTTTATTTGTATTCTAAAAACAGTCCTGCTCTCACAGCTTTCTGTAACAATTTAAGGTACGCGTCATTTACATTTTTCCCTCTATGATCAAAAATTATGATTGAATCACTTCTAAAAATATGTTCTTTTCTTAAGACAAAAAAAAAGAAAAAAAGGAATGGAAAGCAAATAATATTGGGATTATTCATCATTAGCAGTGACAATAGAAATATTGGAAACTAAGGGACAACTACATATTTCTCTAATTAGCATTTTTATGTTATATTTCACATATTTCTCATTAGACTGAAAGCAACATAAAGAATAATTAATTTTAAACCAAAATAAACAATAAAGTTTAATTTTAATATTTTCAATTATTTAAAAGAGGTAAAACTGGTGTTTAACAAAATGTGTTTATGCTATTTTACATATATATTAAAAGCTGCAAATGTCGTATTGTTTTCATTATTTTTATCATGGTTTAGTACAAATAGTTATAGGTCATAATATAAGTTTGGTACTATGAGTTGATCAGAAAGCTTTTGTGAATTCACTTTCCATTTTACATAATGAAACTCAGTATAAAATTATTAATATATTTTTAATTAATTTTAGTAATTTTTCTTGAAAGAGAACCTTTTGGAATTGGGTTTACTTAAAATTTGAGTTGAATTTATTTTATGACTTAAGAGACAATGTTCTTTTATTTTATTGACAAATAAACTTGCAAACAACCTGAAGAGTACAAATTTTAACCCCGTCCTCTTAAAATTTGATGCTTTACTTTCCATGATATATTGAAGCCTAAATTTGGATTAAATAAAATGCAGTAAATTATTTCTGAACAGTATATTTTCTTTCAGATTTTTATTTTATAATTTTATTCAATTAAAATTCTTTTAATTTCCACACTATTATTAATGTTTTTAAATTATTATGTAAAAAATGAAATGTATGAGGCCATTGTATGCAATTTATCATTCATAACATTTTCATGAAAAATATATTAATGAAGATATTTAAAGTGATATATTTTATGCATAGAATAACATATTGTTATATTTTTTTACAAACACTTATATTAATAAATTTAATTTAATTTTTATCATTTTAAATTGTCTGATTATTTGTGTGTGTGTTTCTATATATATATAAATAAAGTATTTTTACAAAAGACATTTTTATTATTCTCTTTTATAGGTATTTGAAATGGCAGATATTATAAATCAGCTTAACAATTTATCTGGGAACACCTTGGGAGAAATCTTCTGCTCCTTGAACACCATCATCAAGAATAATAATGAAGGCATTAAAAGTAATTTAGATTACATATTTTCTAATTACGCAGCTGAAAATCCTTTTCAAAAACTCATTAAAATAAGGCTGATAAATGAGTTTAATTGTTATGATGAGGTTCTCAATGCTCTTAAAAGTGACAGTTCTTTTTATATCTCTCATGTTTTACAGTGCTCATGGTTTTTCCAAAATTCAAATATAAACCCAGAACACCTTGTAAATGAATTATTTCCTTGTTTTTCTTTTTCTACTCGAACTAAAATGCTTAAAAAGTATTCAAAGTTTCTAAAAAATACTGCATTAGCTGATGCCCTTTTTATTAAGACCAAACACCGTTATGGTCTTAATGCAGCTTTCACACTCCTCCCTGCATGTAGTGAGGATCTTGTTAGGCAGATTTTACTGAAGAGTTCTGTTCAAATACCGATTTATATTCTTCTTAATTTGTACAAAATATATCCTTCATTGGTTATTGATTACCTGATTTATTTGTTGGAGGCTCGCTCAACAAATAGAAGGATTCTTAGGTCATTCCAATTTCACAATTATACAAGATTGTTTTCTCTCATTGCATCAAAGGAACCTCTTAAGTTCAGTGTGATTATGGAGAAGTATGATAACTCAGTTCCCTATATGAAGCTTGGAAAAAGGACAACCAGGCGCTTACTTCATTCTGCTTTTGATTCCTATAAAAATCACGTTAATCTCTACCAAAGAATTCTTTTGTGGAAATATGTTACACCCAATCTTCGACTAGACCAGATATCCACTATATATTTGTCTGATTTTCCTCGTACTCCAACTGATTTTTTCAATAAGTTTAATGATTACAGCGATTTCATGGCCTTGATTTTAAGCCTAAAATCTGATAAAGTTAAACATGAAATTATTATTAATAATTTTCAGAAAGCATATGGTAAACCCATTACTGATTACTTAAACTCTTTAAATTTCAGTCAGGTTTGTTTTCTGCCTTCAGATTATATTAAAGCTTGGGTTGAACAAAAATTACCGGAAACTGAAGATCATTGTCGCCGTGGAGACTTCACTACTTATTTACCTGAGATGAAAGCAATTTCTGAGATGAAACAACTTATTTTAAGTGAATCAGATATAGGTATACGAGCATACCTGCTAAAATGTCTAATAAAAATAATATCTTTGAATGACAATCCAGGACTTGTTGGCCCTGTTTTTCAATATTTAGTGAAACGACATAGAAATGAGAGGCCACTAGTTAAAGAAGCTGTTATTCAGGAATTCTCTCAATTCAAAAAATTACTTCAAATTTCTGAGCCAGATTGGGCTTCAGTAGAAGAATTTTATAATTTAATGATTTTGCAAAATGAAACTTCTGGTTGTTCTCATTATTTAGTTGAAATAATTTCTAAACAAATTGAGTGCAGATTAGAAAGTGGCTTACCTGTCCAAGACCATCTAGAAAAATTGATTAAATTAGGTGGCTCCTATTACCAATTTGACCTTTGTGAAAATACACGTTTTGAAAAACAATGTTTGTTGTGGTTTATTGATTGGTTTCCAGAAAAGAAACATGATACCTCCAATAAGTTAGAGAACGAGTTGGATAGTATATTAAAGAGGATTTTTTCTTGGAACTCAAAACATCCAGATGATAGAATTAAAATTCCTGAATGGCTAAATGAACGATTAGAAATGATATTTAATGACCCAGAAATCTACCAATTTAGGAAGTCAAATATTTTAGCTGCAATGGAGGGAGATAAAGAAACTATTGATAAATATTATCAACTATTATTTCCTAAATACATAGATTTGAAGATTTTACTGCATCATTTGCGCAGAAAGCCTCTTGAAGTAAAAGAAAACCACATCCATGTATTGAAGGAATTGTTTGGACAAAGATTGAAACATTTCAAGCCCTTCTTAATACAGGCCTCTTTATATTCTCCATTTGGTATTCCTCAGATTTTTACTGATTATTGCTTGAATGCCTTTCACAGTGATAAGGAGGACTCTGATCCCTTTTATGTAAAAGAAAATGCAATTGAGATTTTGTCTTTAATGCTACCATCAAAAAGATTTGCAGACCTTATATCTGCTTATTATCCTGACAGTTCCAAGTTAGACGATTTTTCTGATGAGGCAAGAGAAAAGTTAGAAATTCAAAGATCAATAACAGCTAGCATAAAAATGTGTGACTGCCCTCCAGAATTGTTGGCCTCGTTGGAAAAGTTTGCTGTTGGTGATTATGTAAAATTAATTATTAGTTCCCTTAATAGTGTCCTCTTGAGAATTCCAGAAAATAAAATTCTTCCTAAACTGAATGTATGGCTAGACAGTCCAGTATCAATTAGAAAGCATTTTATCAGAGCTTGTTTTAAAATAGCTCCTATTGAGGATACATTAAAAATGCTTTCATTTATTTTTGAAAAAGAAACCAATGTGTCCCTTAGATTACTTTTATTGCAAAATTCTTTGAAATTTTTCTTAAGGGAACCATGTACAGAAACATTTTCTGTCCTGAGAGGAGTAATGGATCAGCTTAAATCAACAGATGAAACAGCTCTTTCTGAGCTCTATGATATTGAATGTGTACCTGATGAATTTCTGTCAGAATATTTGCAACTATTATGGGATAAAGTTAGCATCAAGAATGTGGTGCTTATAAGTAAAAAGAGAAGTCAAATAATTGGTCTGATTGAGCCTGCTATTCTTAAATTACTCTCTGAAGAATTCTGTGATGTTCTTATTTCTGAAGTGTTGAGTCAAGAGGTTCTTCCACTTGATAAAATGACCTTCATTGCACAATATATCCTTCATAGTAACAGTAATGAACAGCAGGGAAAAAGATTAGAAAGAATAATTCCAAAATTGAAAAAATCTCATGACAACTGGAATGAATTTAATCTTGAGACAACTTATGTTTTTGAAAGTCGCAATGCTTTTTCTTTTTTCACAGATGCAATTGTACGAGAAAGCTTCAAAGATGATGGTAAGCAGTTGTCAACATCTGAGTTTTTGTCTAAATTCAGCTCCAATATTTTGTCCATCATTGAAGAAGATAACATTCTTGAGGAAATGATTCTTTTAGATTTAGCTAGAGTTCTTATTTCTACAAAGGCTAATTCAGATGTGATCTTTTCTTTTTCTAATTATGTGGATGGCTTGCTTAAACAGCTCTCAGCAGTTTATGGAATTACAACTATTGAGTCTTTCTTTACTGTTATAAAGTCACTCTTTTGTTGGGCTTTTAAAAATCCAGATGATAAATTCTTAGAGTTGTCAGAAATTTTAATCTTTAAGACTTCAAAATCATGCAATTTGCTGGGTTATAAATTGTTACCAAGGGATATCAATGAAGTTAATATTCCTAGGTATGAAAAACTAATACAACTAATTTTGCAAAATCGAGATCGTAATGCTAAAATATTTATTAATACATTACTTAAAGAATTGAGATCAAGTGTTAAAGATTAATTTTGGATTGCATAAATGTAAATGGTTTGGAAGTGAGTGAATTTATTTTAGTGCATTTAAGCCTAAAAAGTTGCCTTAATTACATATTTTGATGATATCTCTCATTTTTCAATTAAAAAATATTTTGAGGCTGAGGGTTCCTGAGGTTAAAACCAAGTAAGTTTGAGAATAGATATTACTAATTTAAAATGCATGATTTTGTAAAATTGTATTTATTTTAATAATAATTTTTCTCATTTTGTGTGAAGAATCAAGTTTATCCTAGTTTTCCTTCCTGTTCCTACATTTAAATTATTCTCCAAGTTTCAAATTGATTTTTTTAAAGGTAATTTAAAAGTTATGAAATATTTTTTGATTTTATTGAATGAATTATCAGTTTTAAATCTGTTTAGTTACTTAATAATTAAAAAGTTATTTACTTTTATTCAAATTAACTTAGTAAAATTTATAGGTCATTGTTTTTGGACATTTAGATAAAAATGTGCTTTAATTTTTTAACTTTTCACTGATGTTTTCTTGAAATGAAAATATGATACTTTCATAAAATGTATTTGAAATAATTCAGAGCATAAATTTATTTCATTGCATCATATTGTATAAATCCTGAAAAAGTCACAATAAAATGTAGTCAGTTAATTAAATATTTATACTTGCTTGTTTGTAACACATTAGAATGTGGCAGGTAATCATTTTAAAAAAAGTTGATGTTTCATATAATATTTAGTATTTTGAATTGGCCAATCAAATTAAATGTTGGTCTACAAATTTTAGACATTAAAGACCTTACTTAAATAAAATAAGTAAATTGGCTTTNTAGACTCTCAGATAGAGGGGAGTTCATAAATACTTGGCTATTCTTTGCAGAACCAGGATAGCCCACAAAAATGTCAAGAACTTTGTATTCATGATTACATACAGCCTGCATCTGAAATATAAATATATAAATTCTGTAGAATTATTTTACACTAATGAAATTAAAGGTCTCTAACTCGGCCAAGAGAAAAACCCAAAAATTCAGAGCACTTACCATTTATTTATTTATACACGCTAACACACACTATAATATAGAAATAACAATTTCTATATGATTAAAAATCTGAATTAATTGATTGTCACTATTTAGAACTAAAACTTTAATTTCAAGGAAAAGTAAGATTTTACTGTATTTATTTATTTAATTAGAATTTCCTTAGTATGGGGGGAAAAATCATAATTTGTGCAGAAATTTGAATTTTTTAATAATTTTCACATTATCATATTTCATAAAAAAATATGTGCAAATAGTAATGAAAGTTGAGATTGCTATTACAATTTTTCTCATCATCACATATCTTCATTTGTGCTTAGAATGAAGAAAAAAAAAATCTATTTGGTTTGTAGTAAACATTAAATTTGTGATGTTAAGACTTGTATTATGACAGCAGTTAGCATTTATCCGTCCTAGATTTGCCTTATTTTGTACGTAATTGAGATTACTAAGTAGTTGAAGCATTAACAACTTATTTTTATACCTATTATTTTAAATGTAATTTTACTTTTTTTATTATGATGAATTTAATTGTCACAAATGAATTAATTATTTTTTATAAAAGTGACTTAGTACATTTTCTAGAACTAGATTTAGTAGAGTGCATGTAATCAAAAATAGTTGTTAGTAAGTGTAAGTAAATTAAAATTAAAAATTAAAGTAATTTTTTTGTGGTAATTGTTGAAAACCTTTATTATTCGGGGTTTATTTGGATTTTGATTATTTTATTTCTAGCTTAATATATCCCAAAAGTAATATAAAATCTTGAAAAATTTGTCTCTTTGCACTATAAGTAAATTCATTTATTGACTGAGCATTGGAATCTCTAACTGCACCCACCTTAAGATCACAGAAAACTAATGCTACAAAATTATTATAATATTAAAAGTAATAATATCAATTCTTTAAACTTTTTCTATCCTTTATTTATTTATGTAGCATAAAAATGTGNACATTACAATACTCTCTCAGACCTGTTAGAATTTTTGTTTGTCAATAAAATATTGTATTTATGGATAACTGACAGGCATGCAATTTGTGTTCATTCATATTTCAAATAATTTATATTTATAAATTCTCTTCTTACAATTGCTAAAATACCAAAAGTATCTAAAATTTGAAATTTAAGTCATACTTTTTCTAAACATTTTATTTATGTTAACTAAGACCAAGACCAGAATGTTTTGTTATTATATAATGCATCAGTTAAGCTTTAATTGAACTTTTTTTTCTTAAGGGGAATGGAGAGTTGCCACAATAAGATTCATAGATTATGCTTTTATTGGTGTTTTATCATTGAAAAATATATCTTCTTTTATTAACTTTAGTTATATAATAATGATTGTTTATGTTAATGAAGGTTGAATATTTGAAAATTTTATTGCCATGCTTATACAATCATTTAAAAAATGTAACTGAAGAAGCTAATTTATTATCTTAAGAAGTTCCTAAGAATTTTTTTTTTAAATAATAGAAATATATAGTAGAAGATAA
>KZ807377.1:84932-102624 GCA_000696205.2 Oncopeltus fasciatus | reverse complement strand
TTATTATATCTAATTATATAGAAATTAGAAAAATTTAAATTATGAATTTGATATTATGATTGTAAAAAAAAGAATATAAAGTTGGGTTTGGTACTGATTCTTTACAGTAATTTCAGTAACTTCTGCAAGTAACTTCCTTTTCTGTTAGTTCAATTTGTTCGAAATTTAAGCGGAGTCAAAGTTGCATATCTAAATTGAGTTATGAACTTCTGAGTAGACAGGACTATTAATCTAAGGATTATATTTGTAAATAAAATGTACAACTATGCCTGTTCTCTGACAGTTGGAAGGAAGTTATTTTGTTACTAAAATGAAACAGAAGGAATGAAAATGTATCTAAAAATGCATGAACAGCAACTTTTCTCAATCTATATTGTATATGATACAAAAATATATATTGTATATGATACAAAAATATATATTGTATATCACAAAGGTCAATTCTCTTCCCTTGTTGATTATGTCTCATCACATTTTCTGATTATTTTTTTTTAGGCAATTGATAACTAAGTAATTGTGTAATTTTGGTTATTTTTTTATATGAAATATTTTGAACAAAGCCTCATTTATCTTTTTATTTGTAAAGTGAAGAAAATATTCCATAATGGAGTAGCAAAAGTAAATTAACAATGAATCTTCTTTAATCTTAGATTAATTTTCAATGTTGGCAGAAAAAGAGAAACTGTTGATATAATTACTTGAATTAAGTAATGGTTAGAAATAAGTAAGGAAGTAATGGTGTTGGGTTAAGGAAGTTCACCCATTTGAAAGGAAGAAAGCAAACATATAGAAAAAGCCAAAAAAGTATTTGAAATAAGAATTTGCCTCTACTATGGCCCGGAGGACCATTAAATAGGGATCATGTGGCGGCGTTTTCGCTGGTTAGAAATTAGTAAATATTTAATATTGAAAATAAAAGAAAAAGAAAGAAAAAATAGAATGTAAGAGGTAGCAACTTACAGGGTAGCTTCAGCAGGTAGTTCGATCCTCTCACTCATCTGCAGTTTTTCCTCCAAAGCGGCCCTGAAATTAAAGGTCTCTAACTCGGCCAAGAGAAAAACCCAAAAATTCAGAGCACTTACCTTCTGGGGATGCGTGGCAGCGGTGAGTGAACGAAGAGAAGTGGACTGTATTACGAATTGGAGGCGCATAAGGCGGCACGAAATACTAAAACTTTTATACTTTAAAACACTGGAAACAGAGTGGTTTCTGGAAACTGGAAGCAGAGTTCTCCAATGAGAGCTGGAAGCAGAGTGTCTCCTAAGAGAGCTGGAAGCAGAGTGAGAGTCGGAAGCAGAGTGAGAGTCGGAAGCAGAGTGAGGTAGGGGGACACTGCTTTTAGGCGATAAGGGACGCGAGATCAGGTGAGTCACTCTGTGCCGAGATTAGGGCGCTCGGGACTGATATAGGAGGATTACGGCGCGAACATAACCGCCCACCAAAAATTATAATAATTTTTCAAAATTAAAAGCTCACAGACAAAAAAAAGAAAGGAAAATTAAAGGAATCACTTTTAAAATTTAGGGAAACAATAACTATTTACAGGGGGCTGGAAGCAATTTTACTAATAATTAAGTAAAGGGACCAAACTACTAACAGCTCTTGTCAGCAGCTTAGAATCGTTAGTTCTAATGGAAGCAAAGGGGCGGCTAGGTTGGACTCTGGATGCGGGTAATGAAGCCATTTGGGGTTGAAAAGGCTTCGCACGGAAGCGATGGCAAGTTAGACACTGTTTTATAATTCGGCGCAAAAGACCGCGAACAGACAAGATCCAATATCTAGCGCGCAACAGGGCCTGAACAGTATTGTGTCCAGAGTGAAGGGATTCAACGGGAAAGCGTTTGCATAACAACGCAGAGAGGGGAGCGGTTTTAGGAAGCAGAATTGGATGCTTGGCGGCTTCAACCAAGGAGGAAAAGGAGAGCCTCCCGCCCACCTTGAGAAGCCCTTGGGGATCGAGGTATGGTGTCAGGGGGGCTAAATTCTTGGGAACTCGCTTCTTATCCCGCAATAAGGAGATTTCATTGTGAAAGTAATGGGATTGAGTAATGTAAACTAGTTTAGATTCAGCGGCATCCAACTCTTCAGAAGCAAGGTAGCCAAGAAGACGTGTTGCGTTTAGTTTACGGGATCGAGAATTCTTTAAAAATCGCAAAACATAGGCAAAAATTCGTCTGGCCTTACTAAAGGTAGAATAATGGGTAATACATTCTGCAAGAGGATTGCCAGGAAAGACTGCGACAAGAGATCTTACTTCAGGGAGAGATGAAATTTCATACTCTTCACTAAATGCGTTAGGCCATTGAGAGGGATCCAAAGACAAAAATGGAGGACCACTAAACCATAGTCTCTTAGTAGAAGGCCTAAGAAACTCACCAGGCATAACGCCTCGAGAGGCGTGATCGGCAGGGTTCAGATTGGATGCAACATGAGACCAGACACAATTTCGAACGTTCTCAGTAATTTTGACAACACGGTTGGCCGCGTATGTCTTTAACAAGTGAGGGGGAGTCATTAACCAAAATAACACTATGGTGGAATCACAAAATAATTGAATGTTAATTAATGGAGCAGCAAGTTTGATTTGAGAAGCAGATTTAACAAGCTCACTCAACAAAAGGGCTCCGCATAGTTCAAGACGAGGGATGGAGACAGTTTTAAGTGGGGCGAGCTTTGTTTTCGCCTTCCAAAGGGTGCTGAAATTACCCTTGAGGGTATGGGAGCAAAAATACACGGCAGCAGCATATCCCTTTATTATTGCAGCAATAATAAATACAGGCGAGATAAGAATGTATTTTAAGTGAGAAAATGAAATGCAGTTTATGTTGTACCATTCAAAGCCTTTTTTTTTTCTTTATCTACATCTATTTTTGCCACTTAAATGAAGTAATTTGTTAAAAATAAATAAAATCAATCTATAAAAGTGAAAAAGAAAATTAATTTGAATGGTATATTCTCTCAGGACAGAACTAATTATAATCAATATCAAATTGCATGGCTTTTCTTACACAGAATATGAGTAACTTATTTTTGAAACTTAATAGAGTTGTAAATAACTGAAATAACCCATCTTTTAGCATTTTCAGATAACTGTAGTAGCATTCATTTCTTTCTCAGAAATTTATTAAGGAATTAGCACTATTTGAGTACATTCACTTTTATTTTAATTTAATATTTGGGTAAATTATAATCCAATGTACAACATTCTAATCTTAATATGTATAAATGTATACTTCAATCGCTCTCAGTGAATGGTTAAGAAGAAATTTACCTAAAAGGGATAAAATCTACAGGATGTCATCAACATTACTGTTATTTTCAATGTATCTTGAAATAAATATTTTAAGATAAAATTAGAATTTTTAAATTAAAAAAATAACAAACTGGGAATTTTATATTCTTTTTGTAGTGTAAATGAACATAATATTTGTGATGTGTTAAAATAAACTAAAAAATATAAGATTTAATCATCAATAACTAAAAATATCTTGGGCAAAACATAAATTGAAAGCACCACAATGAAAATTAAAGAAAAAAAAGGTAATAAATAAATTTCTTTAAAATTGCACAATAAAAGTAATAAGGTAGATATTTTTACTAACGAAAATTAATATGCTTAAATAAATAAATTAGGGCCCTGAGAAATATTAGTTTACAAATTACATTATAAACAGCCAGCTAATGACTCTCTAATCACTTTTGCATCCAAGTCGTCTTCACTTTCATCTTCTGTATCAGCTGTAAACAGTTCTTCAGTAAATATACGCTCTTCCGCAATGAACATAAAACCATCTTTAAGAGCAATATTGTGTAAAACACAACATGCTCTAATGAAATGAACAATCAGCGGTATATTTCTAAATTTTATATGGTATAGTTGTCTGAACTTCTGTTTTATTATCCTAAAACAATCTTCTATAATACATTGACTTTGGCTTAATTTGAAGTTATAAGTTAATTGTCTTTCAGTCATTATTTCCTTTTTCTTAAAAGGCGTTAATAAATTTTTTAATAAGGGATATTCACTATCTCCAAGCAAATAATAAGGACTACATTTTTCTTGTAGACTCTCAGATAGAGGGGAGTTCATAAATACTTGGCTATTCTTTGCAGAACCAGGATAGCCCACAAAAATGTCAAGAACTTTGTATTCATGATTACATACAGCCTGCATCTGAAATATAAATATATAAATTCTGTAGAATTATTTTACACTAAGAAAAATAAAAGGGCAATTTTATTTGATCTAAAACAATGTATGACATTGAAAAAAAAAAAAAAAAAAATGAAAAAACTACTATTACTTTAAATAGTAATATAAAGATGTATTTATATATTTTTCCATTATTTTGATAAAAAATCAAATTGGTGAGAAAAGCCCAATGATTTTCAGGAAAATTTAAAAATTGGAGTAGATTGAAGAGATGTCTACAAGATACAGTCAAAAGTAAGAAAACTATGAAATATTGGTAAAAAATCTTACTTATGAGCTTTCCGTAACTTTAGTCATCCACAAAATAACCATGAAACAATTACTAATCATATTATTATATGCAAAAATAAAATGAATGTTTCAGCTGGGAATCAAACCAAGGACCTCTCACATAAACATAATTCTGATTGTCCTTTAAGCAGTTCCTGCAATAATTCTCTCTTCCCTATTGTTATTCTTGATGCATGTAGACTGATTAATTGAGTCATTACTGTCATTATTTGAAATTAAAAGAATTATATACTTATATTACATATAAGTATAAACAATACTTATATAGTAGAAATTACCTGTATGGAGTAATATCCTTCTTGATTAATATAAGAGTCTGGGTCATTTTCTGGCTTGTCAATTTTAATGTGAATCCCACCTATTGCTCCAATTACATTTGGAAAGCCTTTTTCTTTAAAATATGTTTCTGTTATTTTTTTTTCTTCTTCATTTGGCCACTTTATTATTTCAGGAGACAAATTGCTTAAGAAAAAAGTGAGTCTTTTAACAATTCTATGTAGGGAACTAAGGCTGATTTTGAATTTATCACGACCTTCTCTATAGTTAGCTGCTCGATGACCCACAAACCATAAAAAAATTAATACCTACAAAAATTTTGAAAAATAAAACAATTTGTAATCTTTAGACATTAGAAATAAAATTTGTAATTCTTCATTTTGCTATGACAACTAACCTGATCAATAGCCAATATTTTCCCATAGTGTCCATGCCTGTCTTCCTTGTAATAAGTACTTTGACTATAAAGATCAACAATTTTTTTCACTGTACATCGACTCACTCTAAAATAATTTAGAAAGGTTGTATCATCATAGTTAGGCACCACTTCTCCTACAGGATCCAAATCAAAAGGCTATTAGATAAAACACTTAAAGAAAAACAGTCTTTTCTTTTAATAATAAAATAAATTCCTTTATATATGCTTTAACATTAACTGTGAATTTTTTGGAGATAAGTTTCTAATAATTACAAAGAAGTAATGAAAAAAAAGCCATGCAAATTCATAAAACTGCTATAAAATAAATTTTCTAAAAGCCGTCTTGTACCAAAATTGCCTGCTTAAAAAATTTTTTTTGGTTAATCAGTAAAATATCTTTCATAAATTTTTATTTGTTTATTTACAGATTTTTTTAGTTACAATAAATATAAATTTTATGAAGATAATAATAAATTGCTATCATAAGATAATGGTGTATATTAATACACAGCATGCTATGTCAAGTTAATCTCAACTAAGATTAGCCATACCATTTGGCTAATTCAAAATTATTAAAAATCTAGAAATATAGACTGTTAACAAAGAGTATACCTGGTATGTGTACTTTAATGCACCATACATCTAAAGGATGAACTTAGCCAAGTCCTGCAATGTTTAGAATCAATTCCTAATTCAGTTCAGAAGAGTTCTTGGGTATTGTGCCCAATCAGATCATGAATAAATTATTCACTCACCAAACTGCTGTTTTTATTTTTTTGTTTCAAAGCCGCAAAAATTTTATATAGATTTGGCATTATCCTGTTGAATCCTCTCACCCTAATCATATTCAACTTTCCTATAATCTTTGAATGCCACAAATAGGCATTTCTTGAGGAGTCATTATCCCATAAATTTCCTTAAAACAGTTAAATTTATTTTTCTGTAAAAGCTCCTTGATATCACTTTACTCGATGATGATGAATCTAAAGATCAAGCTCGTGCTATAAGGACAACTGCTAAGCATTTGGGCTAGGAATTCTTTCTCTCTGCCTTATCGGTGACACTTATAAGGTTACACTGATGACTTATAATGTCTGGCTTATCCAACATAACTGAAGCCATCTATAGAGTTGTCGACTTGGACATGTTTTCCTAATCAATTTCATTTTAGTGTTATTTTTTTAAATAATTGATATACTTATTTATTTATTTTTAACTGAAATTATTTTCTGACTATTTATAAAATAGCAATTTTAATATTTGACTAATTGTCAGTGTTTTATTTTTGAATAATTATTTGTATTGTTACTATATGACTAACCTTTTATATAGTGTCATTTTCTGTTAATATCCAGACTCTGAAGAAATAACTAAATATTCCGAAAATGTCGGCATTTTTGTCTAGTTTTTTTACTCCTTTGACCAGCACACTCATATCCCATATCCTCTGTGATGTGATATTCACGATCATTTTGTTAGTAAATTTTTTTCAAGGATTTACAATGAAAAGCCATAATACCAAATTTGGTTTCTATATTATAAAAATAAGACCCAACAATCGATCATAAATTTCTCTCTTAATATGCATTAAAATGCATACCCAAAAAAAGTTTTGGAAAAATAAGCTTAAATACAGAGTTCATTTTGATTATTTTAAATACACTTTAGAGATTTTCAGACATACATATATATATACACACACACATACATACACACACACGCAGACATATGCACGTGCACACACACATACACAGAATTTTTAAGAACTATATTTTTAGCTTCTTTAATGTAGGATAAGTAAAAATCCATTGAAATTTTCATAAGTCGTGTCATGGTCCCAATGTAAAATAGTTTAATTTCCTTGTTGAAAATTTGCTAAAAGGTAATTTGTCAAATCATATGTGTGTTTGACTGGTTACTGTCCCTCAATAACTAATCAATATTAGTGGCACCACAATAGGAAATAAGTATAGATATATTTGTAAAGTAATTTGCAAAAATTATTTTAAAATATTAAAAAAAAAAAAAAAAAATATAGAAACTTCCCTTTTCTCACAAATATAGCACAACTAATATAAGTATCTTATTCAGGGACAATAAATGACCTTTCTCTAATGGATTGTGATTAGTTACTTTCAACTTAACCAATTGTGGTAAGTTTTCTTGAGGAAAGTTTAACATATATTCTTATAAGCCTTGAGCTTTGTAACTATCCGTACAGGATGCATATTAGTTGTTTTGTAATCTGTTTAACCTTAGTAGTATTTCCACTTAAAATACAAAAAAAAAAATTCTTGAATGATTCCTATGCTGTGTTACCTTCTCATTCATTATCCCAAAAGCAGAGATGAATAAAAGTTTTCCTTTGTCAAGACAAAAAATTATCACATTAAAAAATAAATAAAAATAAAACTTCTTCCATGAAAAAAAAAAATAAATAAAATAAGACATGAAAAATAGAGATAAACAAATGACATGAATGATTTTTTTTCAGTTTTAGAAACTAAAAATATAATCTCAACTATTATAATAAAATCCCATAATTTCAGGCCTGCTTAATTGAATTAATAAATATTAAAAAAAAGAAAGATGAACAGTTTATTTGTCCTACAACTTAAGTGAAATTATTTCTAAAATATATTTATACCGTTTAAAACAAACTCATAAACTTCAAATAATTACATGAACTAGATTTCATGTAAACCAACTATTTAGAAAATAATCTAAATGTTTATATGAAATAATTTTTCCCCTCTTTAAAACCATGAGATACCTTTTCTGGACCTTAAATTCTGACAATGAAAACTGTCGGAATGCTTGTACTTTAATAACAGCTTCACTTACTAACTTTTATACAGAAAGAAACATAATGCATGAATATTCACTTTAGTATCCCGAAAAATTATTTGAATATTCAATTTAAGAATGGGGATGAGTCTTTTTGAGTTTCTATAGATTTATAATTAATATATTTACCCAAGATGATTTATTAATATATTTACCCAAGAAGTGTCCTTTTACTGTCCTAGTTATGGGTGTAGTCACTATTTCTAAAAAATCATAATCCTCATCACTCGAATCGGTACTGAATAAATCACTGCTGTATTCCAAATCTGAGTCCATTGTTATAAATCTGAAAAACAATTAGGCCATTTTCTACAGAAAAAATATCCACTTTAAAAAGAGAAAGTGTTTTAACTTTTGGAATTGTAGATACAGCAAAATCAGCTGATTATAACAAAAATCCCAGTTTTAAGCAGAATGAAATATGATATACATTAAATACATCACTGTAAGAACTAGAAGTGAATAATAACTTTTTTTTTTTTTGTTTTACCATAAATATTTCATTTTCTTACAAATATTCTTCAGTTTCACTGAGGCTTTATGCCATCAGGTACTAGATTAGGAGTGATTCTACTGACTCAGCGAGAGTAAGACAAAGGCTTGTCTTACATTAATGGGTGCAGTGGATGTCATTTACTTTCTTCTGTTTTATATTTTATATTTATAAGAATTAAAATCTCTTGGAGTATATTCATATATGCTCCAAGAAATTTTATTTAGAAAATAATAGTCAAGAATGGTTTAACATTTTATCGTATTACAGCAAAGTAAGAGTAAATAGTGGAGCAGAATTATCCTTCTGAAGGAAAGTTCCTTTTTCTGGTCCCTCAGTAAGGTAAAAGGCTGCTCTGCCAGTCCAGTAGTCCAATGCCAGAATCTCTCTTATGTTGGCTACTTTTCATCAGGCTGCTGTTTGGTAATTAGTGCTGGATTAAGATTGACAACTTAAAGCAATGTTTCTATAACATTTCTATCAACTGATTTTCATTGACAGAATATAATTTTTTAATTAGGGTCACCTGAAATTTTTATTCCCCTTTTTTTTTCTGTTTCTTTATTTCCTGGGTAAATTATATTGATATTTATCAAACAGTAAAATGTTGGGAGATTACATAATATATTTTTCATCAGTAACCCAGTCCAATTTATTAAAAAATAGTTTAAAAGTCTGGCAACAGGAATAGAGCCCTTTAAAAATAATTTTATTTCGTTATTAACCTACTTGATTTTCTTTAAGTGGCCTTTTGGCTTCTCTTAAGAGAATTTACGATGTATTAGCTGGCTACGTTCTTTTTCTTCCCTCATATATTTATTTTTCAACATTATACTAACATCAAAGTGTCTAGCGAGAAATGATGCTTTTATGGCTATAATTCTGGCATTGGACTACTGGGCAAGGCAGAGCAGCCTTTTACCATAGTGAGGGACCAGAAAAAGGAACTTTCCTTCAGAAGGATAATTCTGCTTTATTCTTATTACATAAAACAGAAGAAAGTAAATTACATTCACTGCGCCCATTAATGAATTAAAAGGAAATTTTGCTACTGAGGAGAGTGTCTATATATAAATGTCTGTGAGTGTAAATGAATATAGTGTGCATATGAATCTATGTTAAGCCCTTACCAATCATATTTGTTCAGAATTTATTGTTTGCTTAATAAAAGGGATGAATTTGTCACAGAGGAGTAGAAAATATTAATATTTTTCATAATAATATACATAAATTTCATTAATATTTATCAAAAATGTAATGAGATAACTTATTTGTTTTCTGATTTATGATAAATATAGTCCTTCACACAGCTTTGTTATTTTCTGTTTTGCTTAATTTATTTTATTACATATAGAAATTCATATCATTGTCATCTATCAAATAAAGCCCAGAATACAATTTTATTCATGAAGGCCACTGACAATATAACAGGTCTTAATAATTTGATAACTGAAGATATACCTTGATAATTGTTTATGCAACCAATACAAATGAAATTTGTTCAGTTCACACAACTTCTGAATGGTACTTTTTTTAAACTAACAATGCAATTCCCATTATTTATATAAATGTATCACTTCAGTTATCAATTAATAAACTCATAAATAGTGATTGGCATTAATTTTAATTGGTGCAGATAAATGTGTTATAGGCTGTGTATCTCTTGTGTAAAAGTTGACACTATAATACATATATAGTTAATTATATTGAGTTAGTAATTTTATTTGTAGATTTTGGCTAACAATTGGATGACCTAACCATTTTGAAGAAATTACAACTATTCAAAAATAAGTTGATAAACAATCAAGCAATTATAAAATTTTCATGAAATGCAACATAGTTTCACTATAGTATTAAATTTTTATTCTTCCAATTATAGTCAATCTCATATTATTATTATTCTATTATTTGAACAATTGAAAAATGAACAAAAAATTTACAAACCTACTTTATGTTCTACAAGAATATTGTTTTTATTGTTCAACTGATACTAACTAGGTTTTGGATAATCTTCTTAATAGACCCTATTTTATTAACTATTTCTATTACTTCTTCCTTGTTTGGAGTAACTCAATTATTGACCTGTCTGGTTGAGTTCAATAAATAGTCAAGATCAATTTCTGAGCTTATCATTATATTATTCAATTTACTACACTGAGAAAATCTTACATAAATTGAGCCAAGGTTTCTGACCTTTATTATTCTTTCTCGCAATGAAGAAAATGTCTCAAGTAGGATTAATTAATTAATAATTAAATAATCTTACTCAAGATTAATAATTTCAATTATTAGATGATTTTAGTTGGTGTTCGGTCAAGGTAGATCCAAAAAAATACAAATTAAAAAAAAATTGTATTTTTTAAAAAACTATCTGCCAACGTTTTGGCTTACATTGTAAGCCATCTTCAGGGCTGTAGAAATACAATGTCATGAGAATACAATAATAATTGACAATATTATAATACAGAATTACCATAATGTAATGTGATATCAAAAGTATGAATGTAGAAAGCTATGTAAGAGAATTTGAAAAACATGCAGACAATAACATATTAGTACACATTTCCATGACTAAGACGAAATATAATTTTTCAGAGAAACAACGTGGGAGGCGGAAGGGTGAGGGAGAAGGTAAGAGGCGGAAGGTACAAAGGGAAATCGGCCTGTTTGAAAAGGGGGCAATAAAAAGGACAAAGGAAAAAAGGAAGGGTATTATTGGGAATAAGTAACTTTGGAACTGGGAAAAATGTTTGACAGGTTTATTGAGACGGAGGGCTAATGGTTTTTAGAATGTTGAAAATGTTTGAATAAATTGAAGAAATTTGTTCAATGTCTGTTCTGTCGTTAACTGGATAGTATTGTAAGATAAAGTGAACGGTTTCAGACAAAAGGCGTTTGTGTACATAGGGTTCAGTGGAAATAATGGTTATGCTCTTGAAGTCAAATGTGTGTTCTTCATGAAAAACATGTTGAGTGAGGGCAGTTTTTATTAATTTATTCTTTATTATCCAATACCCTTCCTTTTTTCCTTTGTCCTTTTTATTGCCCCCTTTTCAAATAGGCCGCTTTCCATTTGTACTTTCCGCCTCTTACCTTCTCCCCCACCCTTCCACCTCCCACGTTGTTTCTCTGAAAAATTATATTTCATCTTAGTCATGGAAATGTGAACTTAGGGACATTTTGATATCACATTACATTATGGTAATTCTGTTTATAATATTGTCAATTATTATTGTATTCTCATGACATTGTATTTCTACAGCCCTGAAAATATAAACCAAACAATATAAACCGAAATGTTGGCAGATAATCTTTTAAAAAAATACACTTTTTTTAAAAATTTGTATGTTTTTTTTTAATCTACCTTGAACCAACCCCAACTAAAATCATCTAATAATTTTATTTTATTTTATCCAGTCAATAGGTCTTCTCATTTTAATTTATTTTAAAAAGTCAAAGGAGCCACACTAGTTTGATGCCACTACTATTCTTCACTATACATTGTATAGTCCAACCCCCTTTATCTTGTGTTTCGTCAAACGAGTCAATCTTCAGAGATTGAATAGGGCTTTCCACAATTCTTAGCAGCAGTAAATTTTAGGATTTCTTTCAAACAAGTTCACCCAGACTTAATAGGGTTTACTTGACAGCTACCACTAACTAGTTCCATTAACCAAGACTGAAATCTGAGCCACACATTTTATTAACTGAGACTATTGAATGCAAAGAGACGTAGAGGTTTCTCAGTTATCCCCCTAGACAACATCCCAAACCACTGCCTTAATTTATTTTGATCTAGTGAACTTTGACCCAGAGACTGTCCTGTGTGGATTTGGCACACACACATATCTAGGACATACACTAAATACCTGAGAAAGTACAATCTATATCACTCTTAACTCTCTTAATTACTTTCTTATCTTTATAAAATTTCTTCCTGATAACCTTATTCTAATTATGCCAACCAAAACAGTAGCTGGTTAATTTTAGTCTTTTGTCTACAAATATGTGATTAGCTATACTGAATGACTATTTATTAGTTTGGTCTTAAAAATTATATTTTGGTACTAATCTTAGAACATATTATTAAATTTAGCAATTTTTTCCCCTACATATATCCGATAGTAGATTATTTCTCACCAAGTACTTATGTCCCACAATCTATAACCTTCCTTAGTTAGCTATAAATATTTAAGACCATAAACAATTTTTGATTGTAGATATTTAAATAAATTCTTACAAAAATTGTTATTGATCCCATCTCCATTTAGCACAACCAAATAAAATGTGTCAAAATGTTCAGGACCCTTTCCAATCCTGGACGCCTAAATACAATAAATTACACCAAAAATAGGGGTAACACATAAATATATCTGCCCATTTTACTCCTCAACTACTGAGGATAGCTAAAATATTAAGCAGTTTAACCCCTCCGATTTATATTCACACAACCTTTAAATTAGCATGTATGTTTCACAACATTACTTCTTTTTCCTGCCTTAAGTTTCAATTTAATGGACAAATTTAGACAATATTATGAAGGTAGTATTTATAACTTTTGTGACCCATCAAGATTTCACCTCTCATAATCTAATAAATTTAGAAAATTAAGATTTGTTACTATTTATTTACTTTTTGTTACCTACTTGCCAGTTCTTAAGCAATCATTGTTTAATAATTTGCAATTATTAGTAATTTACTACTCACCAAATTTTATTAATTTATCCAAATATTTTTAGTTGTTTCTAAATGATAGAGAAAAACTGAAATTACAAAATTTATAACTTTTTAACTAAAAAGTAAAAGCATCTCTTTTTAGTTATAAGATACAGTAAAGTAATGCATACAGGCATTCTCTCACTTTTCTAAAACAAATTGAATACCACAAGCTTGGTAATAAAATAAGATGTTTCTCCAAGTTAATAGGTGGGTGAAAATATTCACCCTAATATTCATTCTTCTTGCCCAAAACTCATTAAGAACAGTACAGCCTTGGTACTCTAATATACATAGTAATATTCCCAGAACCTGCCTCCATTAATTTTAGAACCATCCATTTACAAAGCTAATTAACTTGCTACCAATGCAAGAAAGACAAAGATCACTACAATAATAACTTTAAGGTGTAAATTAAACAAATGTATGCCATTATACAAATATACTTATGATACATACACCATATTATTTTATTTTTATGCAAGTGAATAAGCAAATAAATGTATATACATTAATATGATAATTACATGCAATTCTGGATAACTAGAAATAAAGAAAGAACAAGCCCAAAACATAAATTTTGTAACATGATATTACAGCAAGTTGTTACTAACCTGCTTTTATCTATAATTTTCATTACATAATGGTTTGCTCCTCCAAACTATAAAACTTTCTTGAGGGGGTGAAGAGCCTTACCAACAAATATTTAAGTAATCAAAAATAAATAATTGTCCTCTATGAGGGACATCAGAAGATTAGAATTACCATTATTTCTCCCAATTCCCCCATGATTATGATTCAAATTTTTTTTATTAAAAACTGGTTCCAGGAAATTAAAAATATTCCTCAGATCTCTCACTCTCAAAATTTGTAATAATTAAAGCTGAATCATAACCATAGACATGGAATATACATTAACGGAAAATAAAGTGAATNAATAATTTATAAATAAATAAGTATATATATACACACACACACACATATATATATATAAATTATTCTAAGTATTTTCTCGATATACGAAATGAGGAAATTGCAAATTCAGTCCACAATATAGGTTTGGTTTACTAACCCACCAAATTTAAATTGAATTGGGTTTTTTTGTTGTTTTTTTATGAGTTATAACATAAGCAATACTTTTTTTTTTATAAATTATAACACAAGCAATACATTTTTTTTTACTGTAATATTTCTAAGAGCTATTCTGCTAAACAATTATTTGTCTAGTGATCATGGGATGGCAGTCCACAAAGCAGTAGACTGACATAACAGATAGATACTAAAACAACATTTGTTTCTCTACACTATATACTTCATATTAATTATAGCTAGTGGTTTCAGGACCCATAATACAAAATCAGAGCTATGCGCCTGAGAAAAACTTATGGTCCATCTCGAAGGTTAGCGGTATACCTAACTTACTTAGGTAACCTGTCAACCTTCAAGGTGGAAAGAATAAGTTTTCTCAGTGTGCTTAGCTCTGATGATAGGATCTGGGTCCTGAAAGCACTAAACTATAATTAAGAAAAGTATATTGTATGGAGAAACTAATTTTGTTTCAGTATTCGTCTGGAAATAATTATAGATCTCAAACAATTGAAATATACATATGTTTGAAAAAACAGAATTATCTTAAAATTTGTCTAGGCTTCAGTGACCATCAAAACTCATTTATTACGTTTTATTTAATCAAAAATAAAAAGGAAAAACTATTGCTGAATATTTTACCTTTATATATAAATTTTTGTATAAAATTAACTTTAATTTTATTTGCTATTTTAGCTTAGGTGACAAACAGGTATTATAGCTGTTTAACATAAACAGGTTAGTTCTAAATGATAAACCGCAAGACATGATAACTCCAACTAATTAAAGAAAATCTAGACCAGGTAAACTTTTTAGTTGAACGGGCCAAGTGCCTTATAACCTTAGGGTAACCTCGCGATTTTACAAATACTTTCGATTCTAATCGAAAATAGCATTATTATTATTCCTTTTTTTAAATACATCACGTCCAATCTTCAAGTAAAATAAAGTGTTATAAAGAAAGTTCAGTTAGAGTCTTTTAATAAAAAGATAAGTTGGTTCTAAATGTTAGATTTTCTTTTGTTTTACCTAGTTGTTATTTGTTTTTTAGGTTGCCTCCCTGAGCTTCACTCTCCCACCTTCTCTTTTCTTGTTTGTCAAATCTAGTAGGTAAAATGGCGTGAAGGTAGTGCCTGTTGTGTGTTTTGGCTCTGTATTAAAACCCGTAAAAATGGGATCTACGGTAATTTTGTCCACTCACCAGAGATATCTTAATGTAGCTCACCTGCCCTCTTCCGTAAGAAGATCTTTTAGACCCCGTGAAAAGTATTTAATAATTTTAGTTTTTTTTACATTTGGTGTCGTATGTTTCGGAGCATTTTTTTTCTTACCAGAATTCAAATCTGGCGGTTCTAGTAGTAGTGTATATACAGTGTATAAACAAATACAAAAAGCCGGGCCAGAACTATTAATCCCTGCTCCACCTCGTATGGATGAATTCAGTGACAGTGCTGGTAAACTAGGAATTTTTAGGCACGATTTTGTTGATCATGAAGACCCTCATGAGCTCGAAGACCGCGAGAAACTTAAAGCTAAGATTGCTGAGGACTTAGAAAATGATAGAAAAAGTCAGAAAGTATTAGAGAGACCTGAATTTAGTAATAACATAAAACAATCAAGCACATCAACAAAACTCATTGAAACACAGCAAAAACAGTTTGAAAGTGCTGCTCCAGTGGCTGGGGATAATGAAAAAATTGTGACAGTTCCTCCAGGCTTTAGTGATCATTATCCTGTTATTCAGAAAGGAGAGGATTCTGATGCTATTACAAGACAGCGTAGGAACAAAGTTCTTGAGGTATTTATAAATATATTTAAATAAAAATTTGATGATCAATTTTGTTTATAATAAGAAAGTCTGTAATTTCTTTGCTCATTTAACATACAGTTAAATATTCAAGTCAATAAATGGTTGGTTTGATAAATAATTACTTATTAAAATAAGTATTGGTAGATCTATTATTGTTGTTATATTCATTTCTGAATACTAATAAGTTTTATTATGATTGTGGATTTTTAGATGCCAATCTTCTTGAAATTATTATTCTGCTTATAACATTAACATAAGTAGAAAATAAAATGTCACTTTACAGGGAGAAGGGGCCCATTGACCCCACTCCCAGTTTAGCATAATACCTTTAAATTTGATTTTTAAAACTTTTTTGGATTGAAAACAATGTAATAACAATTATGCCAGTATTTAATTTTGGCATTAACATTTTCATTACAGTTAGAGCATTCATTTGTTCATCTTTAATAATCTAATTTAGTGAAAGTATTGCAACTGATATTGACAAATACATTTAACTAACTAAAATAAAAAAATTTTTTTTTTGTAAGTTATTAGTACTATTATATGAATGATTAGCTATTCCATCACAATTTCACACTTTAATTTTACTCAGAAGTTATCATATATATTCATATGAAAAGAATTTAGTATTAATTATATGTTATGGTTCCTTAGAGTATGTTACATTAGGAATCTACAGCAATACATTAATTGCTAATAAATGTATTAATATCCATATAATACATATGTAATCTACAAAGAAGTATTATTTAATACTTCAATCATATTTTCATATATATTGCTTGGTTTAGAGCTTGTTCAGTAAAATTACTGTTTAATATGTATTTTAAATTTGCTGACAAATTGAAAGTATTAAGGCCTAATTCATTTTTGGTAATTTTGCTGATTTAATTTAGAAGTCCAGGTTCATTTTATCAGAAAATCATTTTATGTGGTTCTTCTTGTAGGATTTTGATCATTTATCAGTTATTCTGATTAGGAAAAGAAACTTTGGAGTAAATGGACCGTCACAACTTCTAGTATCTACTAGTTTCCAAAAGTTTTGGCATAAGTGAAATTAATAGTCAATTTCATATATAAATTTCTAAATTATTAATTCACTGTGATAAATTATTTTCTTTACTCTAGTAGATATCTTAAAATTTAATAGTTGCTGAATATTGTTAGTATATATGCATATGTTTTTAAATGTATAACCTGATAAATGTAACATTGAACTGAATTGCTTAGAAGCAAAAGCTATTATTTTATAAGTTCTTCAAAACCTCAAACTCCTTCATCTACTTATAGTCTCTATTGGCTTAATTGAAAAAAAAAAAAAAAAAAAAAAATGCTTATTTTCTATGAGATATTATTCCTGCACCAAATTTTAAATAGGCCACATTAATTTCATTGGTTAGTGCTCTTGTCTTTGTTTTCTATATTGGTTTCCATATGAATTTTTATTGGCCCTTTACAGTGCAATATTGTGATTTACTTGAAAGAAATCTACTAAAAGAAATATAGTTTACATTTAATTTAATATTAAATTATTTAATA
>KZ807377.1:60848-72525 GCA_000696205.2 Oncopeltus fasciatus | reverse complement strand
GATTCTCTAAGGATTTATATTTATATATATTTCGAAATTTCGGCTGAATGTCTCACCAATTGACCAACCACAATGAGATTCATAATATGCACAATCCTTGGGGAGAGAAGCAGCTGATTTTGAACAAAAGTTAGGCTGGGATAGGTGATAGCACAATGAAGCGCTTAGAGGGGAAATATGGCTATTTCACTGGGTCATTGGTTAGTTAAGTTTCACGTTAAATGTTCGCCAATTTACCTATATTAGTATATTACTTAATGAATTTCAATAATATTAAAGCATCTGCTACTGTCTTCCTTCCGTGATGATAAAGTGGGGCGCTGTATCTCCTAAATCGGCGTCGGGGTGGAAGGCTGTCGGATCGGCACACGAAGTGACCACAGTATCTCTGCAGAGCGAGGCCTGGACAACTTTCCCCATTTGGTCTGGGGCCAGGGGGGCCTGCGGTCCCTCTCCGGATTAACTCAGCTCCACATCCTGGGGGGTGACACTGACTTATTGTCCCCCCACACACAACTTCGTCACTCGAGGAAGCCGCAGCCCCGCCTTTGGCTCTGGATCCATTCCTTTGCTAAATACCGCGCTTTATGTGCGTCCACACCCTCCCCACGTTATCTGGGAATGGGAATCTCCTCAGTCGGCGACTCAATTGTCCAGAAATGGAGGTTTTTCCTGACCGCTCTTAGCATGACTTTACTCTTGGAGCCCGTCGCCTTATAGCAGGTTTACCCTTGGCAAATCAAGCTATTTACAGAATATCGATCCTACAGTTTAGAAAGTAAAAATATGGCTCTAGATGATTTTAGTTGGGGTTCGGTCAAGGCAGATCCAAAAAAACACAAATTTAAAAAATGTATTTTTTAATAAAGGATTATCTGCCAACGTTTCGGCTTACATTGTAAGCCATCTTCAGGTCCATCATGAAGATGAGAGAGGACGTCCTGTCCTTTATTGGACTCAGTCATGGAAATGTGAACTTACCATAGGGACAGGACGTCCTCTCTTATCTTCATGATAGCCCTGAAGACGGCTTACAATGTAAGCCGAAACGTTGGCAGATAATCTTTTTTAAAAAATGCACTTCTTTTTAGTTTTGTATTTTTTTGGATCTACCCCGACCGAACCCCAACTAAAATCATCTTAGAATAATATCTACGGTCAACAAACTCTTGTCAAAAATATGGCTCGTTGGATGTTACCTACGCCCTCATATACTATATATACATATGTCAACAATTTTTAAAATAATAAAATCACATTCCTAATTCAAGATTATTTTTGTAATCCGTTGAATGTGTTCATATATGTCTACAATTGGTCGATAGAGGAAGACCAAAATTTATAATCGTAATATTTTAGTTGTTATTTGAGTTATGTAATGAGAGGTTAATATAACTCACTAAGTGATGAATGCAATTTTAACGATTATGTTTCATAGAGTATTTAGAACAACGCTCGCCAAAGAAAAAAAATTTACGAATGTAATTACGAAGGGTGAGCGCTTCCCCCACTCTCTCAGTCGAGGGCCAAACTAGGAAGTCGTGCCTATAACGCTGATTGTCTCCTCTGCTTTCTGAAATAAATTTCTTCGTTTACTTTTTTATGAGAGTTTATTTAATGAAATATAGGCAATCTGCTTAGTTTACGCAGCTTCTGCGTGACTGATTTTATATTAAAAATTGTTTAGCTCCCTCAAACTATCCAATTTATAAATTTTGTTTTAGTGATAAGAAATAGGATTATTCATGTTGAGAAATAAGTATTATAGGATGCGCTTTCATGATTCACATTTTCAGCAATAAATATTGTTTAGTTCAAGTATATTCTTGAATTGTATGCACTCGTCTTAAAATGACTGACTAAGTGTTTAGATCATGGCTATTCAGTACTCAAAAATTTGCATACGAGATCACTGATTTTATTTTTATGCAAGTAAAAATATGTTGAACGTGTGATTTTTATACTAATAAATTCTGTACATTAATTTATTATAGCCTTTTTATTTAAAATATTAATAAAAATATTTAATTCGGTATCAAATGGGTTGCACTTCGTGATTGATTGATTTTACAAAAGTTTCAAGAATGAAACTGTATTTAAATATATTTACGTGTAGCTTTAAGACTTATGCAGAGCAAGTGTATTCAGTTTTTAGATCTTGATATTTTACTATTCCTCAGGCACAGCTTTAAACTGAAGCCAGCTTTTGAACTGTAACAGCCCGTGTAATATCATTGTAGTTGAAACCCTCTTCTTACCTCTTGCCACTCAAGTGATGATTTGTTTTACAGAAGTTCCACGTTGTGATAGGTTATCTTGGAGCAGCTCCTTGAAAAGAGAAATGCTGGCAGACCGAAGTCACGCTTGGAAGACGATATGTCCTACGCGACTCGGTATTTTTATATGGCACGCGGAACTGAAAAACGACACTACTTGACCGGGTCAGCTTGCGTAGGCTGACTGAGAAGTCCTTGACTCTATAGTGGTTTGTTGCATTTCATTAGGTGGATAGGTGAGCCACGGGGGATGAATTAATTAACATAATTTATTTTCGCAATCCCCTATAATTGCAATCAGAAAGCATTCGTTTGTTTGCAGTACCATGAGGGTTGAGTAGGAGGGGTTCAATATTATCAATTGGACCCAGAGAATTCTTCCATAATTAAATGTACACATTTGTGGAAGTACGAATGGATATGAAGTTGATTGTTTTTCTAGTATGGCTTACACAAATAGTTTGTATGCCCCAGTACATAAAAAATAGACAAAACAATTCACAGTTGTTTTTTTTCTGTTCACTTTTCAAACTCGCTTGTTCCGTCTTCATCAGGTGCTAGCGTATAAAATTGAGAACAGTACACACACACACTTTATTATTTTGTTGTGTGTATTTTTTTTTTTTTTTTTGTACATTACCAGAAGGTATGGAAAATAATCCTCAAGTATAACATCTTCAAACATGCTGGGGAAAAGAAAGGAGGAAAAAACATTTCTTCTCTGCGACCACGTATACATGAATATTTCCTTCGTAATTATAGTATGTACTATTTAAATTTATAAATCAATAATTTGTGTCAATCATTAATTTATTTCCCTTCAAAAATTACGTATCAAACCTAATAAACTTTCATAACACTATAATGGTGTACTAAGAAGAAAAACAACAACTTTTAATTCTTAGTCGAGTAATGTGAATTCAGTATAGTCTACAAGAGATTCTACTGTTGTTTAAAATTTTTTTTGTCGTATATATAAAGACAAGTTTTTCTACGTGGGGTTGGTTGTACGACGACTTCAGTGAGCTTACCTCTGCCGGAGATAAAGAGACCAAGCATGATAACAGCTTCGTAATAACATGAATCGGACGGCGGCGGTATGTCGTGAGAAGGGGGGCATCTAGCGATTCTCTAAGGAAGCAACTAAAGATGGCCGACACCGATGTAATGTAGTAGGAACAGATCGATTTGTAAGTGCAAAACACAACCTTCAATGTTCAAAATGTTATAAGATACATTTTATTTTCAGAACTCTCGGTCAATTTTCCGATAATAAATCGTGAGAATAAAATTTTAGTTAAAATACTAAAATTTTACTGTTCTTTCCACCCTCTTGAAATTGGAATATTTATTTTATGTTGACAGGATATAAAATACAATGTTTTAATTGAAAAAACATGCCGCTTGTTTAAAATTCATTGTGGTGATTAAATTACAAATTGTTTTAATTTAACAAGATGTAATAAATAAAAGTTTAATAAAAAAAAAAAAATTCTAAATTTTGTGTGTGCTTTTAGGTCTCCCTCTAACTCACTCTCTCCGAAATTACCATTCTCACCCTCGTTTTGGAATGAGAAGCGAGATTGGTAACATTATTTTGAAAATTTCGAACGCCAGAGCGCCTGCAAACGTGTGTGTGTGTGCGTGTGTGTGTGTGTGTGTGCGTGCGTGCGCGTGCGTGCGTGCGTTTTTTTTATTATTTTTTTTTTTAAATTCTTGGTAAAAATGTGAATATTTTGACTTTTTCCTACGGGAAATCTGCTAAATAAAATATGGCTCGTATGGGAAATATTCCCCTCATGCATTCTTAAATAATTTTTTTTCATATGCTTTTTCAGTAAATATATGTTTATGTATTTAATAGCAGAACGTAACATTTAATGCATCTAAATAAAAATTTAAAACATTTACATCTAATATATTCTATTCATTTTTAACTTATTTCAGGGACTAATAAATTAACGATTCTTTAAATTGATCATTATCTAATTCTTTCATTAACTTCCTGCAGCCATTCGATGAGTCGGCTAATTTATGGTTGCGGAAAGGTAATCAATTGGAGCAGAGCCTGTGTATTTTGGCTGAATCATAGTGTTAATTTTGTTTTTTAAAGGACACTCAAAATCGAAGGAATTTACTACCATCAGAACTAGGCGCAAAAAAATGATATTCACTTCAACTTATATAGCGTGTGTGTGTGTGTGTGTGTGTCTTATGTGTGTTAACTTTTATAGTGTGTCTATGTGTGTGTTTTTCTGTCGACACTCTACTGGCAACAGTTTTTAATTTTCTATTAAATTCACAAATCATCTGTTAAATGATAAACGAAAGGCCAAGTTCGTTATTGAGTGCTATTAAAAAACTTTTTTTTTTCGATGAAGCGGGCGTAACATATTTAGTCCAGGGCAGTGAAATTAGTTTATTGCTTTTAAATGTAAAAAGTGAGTTTTTTATCGAGCGAAATCGGACGCATATTTGTGGGGATTGATTTCTTGGTATTTCAATTGGGTGGATAATGCATATTGATAAAAGATATATCCTGTAAGTTTTTAGTCGATTACATTTGATGGAAAGTTTCAATAAAAATATCCATCATAAAAGATACTGAGGAATCTGTTTAGTTTACGCAGTTGTTGCGTGGCAGATTCTCCAAAATACTGATTGAGTATAGGTTAGCTTGGTTGTGGAGCTATCTCTTTTGCGATAGAAGTTTATTGTCTATTCTTTGGTAATTGCATCTCCTCCTCTGAGGAGAGAGAGGTTGCAATGTTCTACCAGTAGATAGCGCTTCATTCCCGAGAGATCACATAAAGGGGTCTGTTGCTGGCGGAATTAATTGGCTGTTGTGTTGGAAGCGTGACGTGTATCAGCTGGTGCAAGGTCGTCGGCCAAAGATGGCTCTCACTCTTGCGGCTTCGGGGTGAAGCCCCTCTGCCACTTCCTTCTTCTTGTCTCAGAATGTCAATAATCTGTCCTGTGAGCCCTGACAAAGGAAGGCCCTTGCTTCTTTTGTTTTATGTATTTTTTATTTTATTTATAAAAATTATGTATTTTTTAAATTATCTGCCAACGTTTAGGCCTACAATGTAAGCCATCCTCGTGATAGCCCTGAAGGTGGCTTACATTGTAGGCCGAAACGTTGGCAAATAATTTAAAAAATACATAGTTTTTAAATTTGTATATTTTTTTTTTTTGGATCTACCTTTACCGAACCCCTGGAAAAAATCAAATAATTACTTATGTATCTGGTTGTTAGTAAGTTAGCCGTGGTTAGTAGTGTGGGTTGACTAAAATTTGAGTGTACTGCTCCACCATTGTTGGCCGGTGTCTGACGACGATGGAAACAAGACGAGAGCTGCTGGCTCCGTGAAAACACTGGCCTCTGCCCATTGATAGGGACTGTCAAGTCTTTCGACAATGGACGCAGATCCGCCCACTCCTTTTGTCCAGTGTCACCTATCGCCTTCCTTTTGTCCTAATTCTCCTAAAATGTTATCTGCCGACAGTATTTGGACATTTCTTTGTTCAGATTTTTCTTCTAACTTCTTCAATCAACAGCTGAGAAGCGTGCATTAAACATAGGCAAGTAACTGAATCCACCCGATTTAAATTGCAACTTGCATTGGTAGGTCGAATTTATCTTTTTGTTCCTTCTGGACTACAAATCTAAGAAGATCCCTAATTCATGATTTACATTAGTTGTATTCGAGGTAGAAATACATAATCAAATATTAAATATATTATTTTTTTCATTGATTGGTTTAGGGTTCAATAACATTAAGCTATATCCTAGATAATTACAAAAAGAAAAGAAAGACATCGCTTTCTTGAATCTAATCCTCTCTTTACTTTCCTTGTACTATATGTTTCAATTCTATGTTCATAGGTGAAGATATGTTTTAATTCTATATTTTATGTTTACTATACTTGCAAATAAGTCAGACAACTTCTCTTTCTTACTTTGAACAGAAATAATGGAATCTCGAATATTATTAAACCCGCTTCAGCAGTTCAGGATTCATCTTCTTCAATTTTTCTTATTTTAACATTAATTATTTTAGATCAGGAGTGTATATGTTTTTGCAGATTTCCTCTAAGGAAATGGATCTATTTGTGTTGGTCCAAAATTTCATCAAGTTCGCGAGGTCGCGAGGCCATCTCCGTATTAGACGCCGGGGAGGAGTGTAAGAATTGGAGTTCGACGACAGGGATTGGGCATATTACGGATTTTGGAGTTTACTAGTGAAAAGCTTGATGCGGGTGGAGATAAGATCTGGGTAGAAAATAATATTAAATTCGTGATGAAGGGTAGAACAACAATATCAAAGTTAATTTTTAATTTTTATTTGGTTTCTCTTTAGCCTCATTAAATACATTTGAATGAGGGATTACATTATTTTCTGCCTAAGTAAATCTATTTTCAATGTTCATGTAATGGAATATGAAATAATTTTTGTTCAATCACAGGTCGCATCAGGAAGTTATTTGTGTGGTGAACTGTTATGTTATTCTGTGCAATTGTCGATCTGTTCCCTACCGAGGAAATCTTGTTTTCACTGAATTATTGAGTAAATGGGCAGCTGTTATTCTTCACTGTACTGATTGTCAGGCCTCTTATCAGTGGGCAAGTAGCACAAAGGTAATATCTTAATAGCACTTTCTTCCCGCCTCATTCAGAATTGCAGCTGTGCTAGAGCTTTTACGGGGACTTGTGGAGCAGCTTCTGGGGGGGGGGGGACTTGTGAAGAAACACAAATTAAGAAAGCCAATTCAAAAATAGGGGAGGGGTCCCCCTTTATTTAAAGTATAGAAATTGAGTTCGATGTATAGCTCGCGCCCAAGTCAAAAAACTGCATTTAACTACTAATATCCTAAAGTCCTGAAATATCCTAAAACATTTGTTTTGTTTTTTCTAAATAAAAGAAGCACAAAATCGAATAATGGACTAGTTTTTCTCTATTATTAGTGTTAGGTGACAATTTATAGTTTAAGAAGAAGCACTTCTTTCCGAAAGATAACAATGTCAATAACATAATTAAATCGAAATAATCATGTAAATATAAAGCATGACAGATTGTCCTGACCTAAAATAAACATATCCTAACAAACTTAACTTGTATATTTTTTATATATTAATAGGAACTTAAATATAAGTGTTAAAAAATAGGTTTTAAACGTTTTCAATTGATAATAAATATCTAGTTTGCATAACAGTAGTAACAATTGGTAGTTGCAGCTGGAGGATGAGATGGAGGAGAAGAGAGGAGATAGGGGTTGGGGAGAGAGAGAGAGAGAGAGAGAGAGAGAGAGAGAGTGAGAGAGAGAGAGAGAGAGAGAGCTTATTATTCTTCTTCTTCTTCTTTTCTTACTCCTGCACAATCACTTAGCTTAATCAATAAGCCTCAGGGTTATCTTCAGGTTGCCACCCTATTCTAAACATTTATTTTACTAGGAAAGCTTTCATTTCTCGATGTGACTAGCCCGCTGCACGTGACTCCCAATTGGATTCCCTCGGCTAAGCCGTCGGCACTAACGTCCATTTTAATGGTACTTGTAATTCTGCTGATGCACTTTTGATATTCCTCAAGGATTAGTGAATCTGCAATGTATCCTGTTGGGTTTATCGACAATATCACCTAGCAGATAGCCCTAGAAAAGCCATTTAGATAATAGCATGATCACATATGTTAGCAGGATCTAGGGCGGGAAGCGGGCCACCTCCTACTATACAAGTAGCAGTAGTCCTCGCTAACGGTGATAGTGGATCAGTATTCCACTGGTGACACTCCTCCGTGTCCGGAATAGTTTGTGCACACCCCCACTGGACCTCTCGCTCCACATGTGTTTCCTTCCCTCAGCTTAACGTGACAACTCAACTTCAGCGGGAGAGGGCCGTATTAATTGTCTCCACTTATCTCTCTTTAGGGCTTTAGTAAATCATCCTGAGTTAATGCTTCTTTGTCTGCATTCGGCGCCGGTATATATTGCGTCTGCAATACTTGCGTCTCAGTGCTTCTATTCAATGCCTCCTGAATAATTACCGAGAGATTTTTCGTGACTCGGTAATCGGGTATTCGAGATGAGGAAGAATAGAAAAAAAAAATTAATTAATTATATTTGAATTATAAGAAATTATATTCTTGAATATTTTTCTTAATAATAAAAAAAAAAGAAGAAATATTTATGTTATAAAATTCCACAAAACAACTTTTTGTCTTATAATATTTTTTCTTAAATCTAAAATTAAAGTAGATATTAAGATTTTAAATTTTGATTATCCTCTCTAGACAGATTTCAGCTATTTACGCACTTAACTAACGGTTTATGAAATTAACTTATATACCAAATAAGGCTTTACCATTCGTAAAATTGTGGACGCTAGATTGTGTACTGACATTTACCTATATTGTTATGGTCCAAGGGTCAATAATGATTTAAATACGTAAAAACATGATTATTAATTTATTTATTATAATAAATAATTATATTACTAATAACAGAAGACAATTAAATTACTACCCTTAAACTAATAAATAAAAATTTAGAAAAGATAAAGTTGGCAGTATGACTTAAGGACACACATTCTGTTTTGGATTTACATTCTGTCATTTCCAATAAATCCTGATTGTTCTGCTAGAAGCGATCATTTCATAACAATATTAATAATTTATTTTACAACATTTTATCATTCTAAATTTTTTTTTCATTTTTTTCTTGTATTAGTTTTTAATGGCAAATAGAAGGAAGAAGATGAGTTAATCATATAGGCGAGTGAGGCATATTGTATTCTCTATGTTACTGGCGTAATATTTGCTTCTGAGTAATAAATCTCAACACAGATTTTTTTATTGAAAAAAGACATATTTTAGGAGTTAATTAGCGAAATTGAACAATTGGAAGTAGATAAATATTAATTTTTTGTGTGTTTATTCCCATGTAAATTTTAACAATTTTTAGTGCAAGGGAACAGGATAAAAATCTATCTGCCCCCAGTCCTGGCTGGGACAGTTCCCTTGTACATTAAAAAATTATTAATTGGAAGTTGTGTTTTTCTGAATCGTACATTTTTTATTTTACATCAAAATTGCCCAATTAGTTTCTTTTTAATGAAATTTGGCCGATGATTTTAAATGTAACGAGAAAGACAAATTTCGTTAAATGGCGAAATGGGGCTAATAGCTGGGGATTGTACTGAAATCTTATTTTAGCGAACATAATTGATTGCAATTAAACTCTTATATTTATAAATATTGAAGAAAGATAGAAAGAAAGTTCCAATGGGAATATACATAAACTGCAATCCCGAGGAAATCACTAAGCCACACCTCTCCGTGGTAGCAGTCCCTAAAGAGCATATTGTCATATGTGTACAATTGTGAACGGATCATATTTCTAGCCCCTTAATGTAGGACCATGTAAGTCTGTGCATCTTAGTACCAATTTATATATCAAAATTCCACATTTGTTACTCCCCAATTCTGTCATATTTAGAAATGCAAAAATATGAATATTATTAGAAATTATTCTAAAAAACCAATCTAAGTATGAAGCTTGCACGAATTTGCTTATGTGATATGTGCGTGCTGTGGCGTACGGGTAGGTAACAACGAAATCTTTACTTTCTTACAATTATTTATAATTTCCCTTGTAATAGAGTCATTAGAGGTAAAATACATTTTTGGTGTTCTAATCGCCGAACATAAAGTTGCTTCTTATTGAACGAATTTTGTCTTATTTATTTGTCCAAATGAACAATAATTCTTGTTTTCCTCCGACTATTACATCCAGATGTGTTATCTGAAGATTTATAATTTGTAAGCTGGATAGGACGAGAGATTTTGTCATATTTCCACCCTGGAATCGGATTCTGGTTCTGATCCGAAAGAGCTAGCGTTTCGTTAGTGTTAAATAGAGGCAATAAATATTATCGAGTATAGAGCGGCTTACATCCATGCCGTATCTAGATGTCTTCCTCAAACGAGGAATGTGTTCCTACGTCATCTACTCATATATCTAATCCCTTCCTTTGCTGCTACACTTCTTTGTCGTCGGTTTGATACTCCTTAGTTTATTAGTTAGTGCTACTTCTCCTCACATTCATTCCAAGCTGTTCTTGACCTTCTTTTTAACCATGTACTAATATCATGCGCACCGTAGATTTGTGATGGATGCGCATTTGTATTTACTGTTTCTTTGGCTGCCAAAATGGCTGCTTCGTTTCCTGAGATTCCTCTGTGAGATGGAACCCAAAGGAATTTAAGGGTTTTATATAGCTCATGAATTATTTTGAGTACTTGTGTAGTTTGTTGATGGAGAATTTCGTTTTTTAATATTTTGCAGAGAATAAAGAGAGTCAGCGCATATTAGTATTTTTTTTTTTTTTAATTTGGTAGCATGATTTGAATGTCTTGAAATGTTTTTATTATCAGTGTTCTTTCTAATGTTTTAAAACTTAATAGTGAATTTATAAAAATAAAAATAAAAAGAGTTTTTTCATGAAATTATTTAGTTATGTAACTTGAAGGATTCATCAGCCCATTTCTTTTTAAATATTTTACGTGAGTCTGTAAATATTGAAATACAGACAAGTGGTGGGCGTCAGGGAGATGTTTAAAGAAAATTCAAGTTGAGAAATAGTTAATACCTTCGTTATTACTGAAAATAAAATATTAAAATGAGATTTATTTTTATAATTTCTGTTTTATTGTGTTGTACGAAAATTGCCTGTTATGGATTTCACAGTCTCTCCTCTTTTTAAAGTAGAAAATAAGACCAATTCGGTATTTTTTCTTCTTTATATAAACCGTTCTTTTGTTAAAGAACCTCGCTATATTATGCGATAGTGAGAGGAGCACCCACAAAATGATGAAATTGACGAGTAGTCGAATTTGAACTGGAATAAATCTTCTTTGGTGTGTTGAAGTTTATCGCGAAAGCTCATAGAAAGTTTTACATGTAGATTGGCACTTTCAATCCTTGTGTTTCTCTGTATTAATAAGAAGAATTAAATGTGATCTTTTAAGAGTGCAAATAAGAAGGCTGAGCTCTTTTTCCGCTCAGTTCTTTATTACTCTGGCCTCCTTTCAGTTTTCAGTTTCGTAATGGCTCGAACGGAACCGCTTCGTCGGCCGATAGCAGGCAATGCCGCGTGGTTCAGTTTCCGAATGTTTCGTCACTGTTTTGCGAGGTGTGTGTGTGCGCGCTTCTGACCTTACCCGCCCCGCGTCTCAACCTGAATACCACTGTCAAATGCCACTAGTTTTTCCCAATTTTATAGTGTTCCTTGACACTCTTCTGACTCGGGAAAAAAAACCTTTTTGTGCTTCTGATCTTCTTAATTTCTCATGAGTTAGCTTGGTCATAACATAATAGCGGGTATGATGGTTTTATATATATATATA
>KZ807377.1:46573-60785 GCA_000696205.2 Oncopeltus fasciatus | reverse complement strand
TATTTAGATCCTCACTCCTGGCATATATTAATTTTTTAAACATTTCTTCTGATCCTTTTAAAAATCTCTATAAGTAAATTTTGATTTAATAATAAAAATAGTAATAATCCATCATGACTATAATTGGAATTTATTTTTTCTGATTTGAGCTATTGTTCATAATTCCTTGATTTATTGAAGCCAGTTTTTAGTGTCTGCTAGAGAAATTAATTTGTAGAATGGTATGCATTTTTTTTTTTGTGGAAGAAATAATAATATATTACTCTATTTAAATTTTATGTATTTTTCAACTATTGAAAATGGTTTTCTTTATTCCTATATACCCCCAAAAAGATTACTTTGGCTTATAAGTAGGTTGTTGCTGCTTGGGAAAATTCTCTTCTTTCTCCCTCTCTCACTCTCTTTTACTCTGTATTTTTTCTCCAATATCTTCAACAGCTGTGTAGATTCGTTAGTGCCCTCGGTAAATTTAGTCTGATTTTACTTTCAATGAATCCTCGCTACCTCTGAATTAATCAAATTTCGCCTCCAGCCTGACGGGCTGACTTATTTTCCCGTGCTTCTCCAGGCTGAGAGAGAGTTTTCCTGACGAGGTTATCCAATTGTGCCGTCCCAGACGTAGTGTGGAAGGGGACGGACCCTCCACCAGATTGGGGCTAAATAAAGGTATAGAAAGGGAGCTGGAGACGGAGTGTCGCTAGAACAGCCTGAATTAGATTGGAGGTGAGAATTGGATGGAGGGGGCTCTTTTGAAAGATACATTTGGGCCGAATGTGGGAGGGGGATGCGTTCCTCCCATCCCTGTTTGATGGAAACTTCATCCCCCTACCGTTACCTTCACATTCAGCAGTCCTCCAATGATGCAGCTTTAACTGGGCTTTCTATGAAGAACATGTAGTGGTAGTCCTTGAAATGCTTGTAACGGCATCTGAGAGTTAACCTTCTATCGTTCAGAATGTCCTAGGGGAGGATCTAGTATGGAGGGGACTTTTTACCTTTTAATATATCTATATTTTTTATTATATATTTGATCGAAGTTAATATTTTCTATTTAAAATTTCTACTTAAAAATGTGGCTTTTCAGTGAGTTGAGTCTTGTCTAGGTAACTTAGGTTTTCTCCATTCACTGCAGTAGATCCCCAGTCTGTATGGTTTCTATGTATTGCTAGCTCATCATAAAAATATAATTCGCAGAGAGTTAAATTAGACTTACATGTGGCGGTGGGAGAGGGGACTCGAATTTGCTTACATTCTTTTTAAATTTTGAGTGCAAAGTAAATTTATCTTGGGCGAGGAATAACTTCACTATTGGTTCATTATCAAAGTGTGAATTTCCCTGATAAAGTGACTGGTTAAAATTTTATCCTTTTAATGGCACAAATCCTTGAGCGATTTCTAGATAATTCATTAATGTCAAAGAATCCTCGGCTGTGCTTTTCAGCCAAGCATTATTAATGTTATGTCTCTGAACCTTTTTGCCATTTTTATACAATCTGCAACTTTCTTTTATTTTATTTTTTCCGTTTTCGCGAGTTTTTATTTTTCGTTAGTTTTTTAATTTAAAAATAAATAAATTTTTGTAAAAATAACAATNCAGATATCCTGCCCACACTTGACATGCCCGCCTTGTGCCTCCCTGAATGGCAAGATACCTTCTACCATTCTTCTTTAGAATACTCAAATTTTCCATTACTTATCTCTAGAAATCCCTGAATTAAATACATGTAAGAATTTAAAAATCATGTATCTGATAAGCCGTATGAACAGATGACGATGGAGTGGATAACCAATAGGCAATAAATTTCGTTTACCAGGCGATACAGTGGCAATTTTAAGAAAATAAATTTTTTTTGTTATTATTCTTCTATTAAAATATAATACCAGGTGCTACATAACTTGGAGGTGTTATTTGGTCTTTGGTACTAGTAGTTCTACTGAACATATGTGTTTTATATATTGTCTCTTCTAGACATCTCATCCAATGCAGTTGGTGCGGCTGGAATTCAAAGTATGGTGATATTTGTTTACCGTTGTCGTTACTGTCCTAAACTATAATCTGCTCTCAAATATTGTACCATAGCAGACGGTTTGATGATAGAACCTCTTTTGGATTTAAAAAAACAAAATCTATTTATTCTATTCCCTTGCATTGTATAAAATGGGATAAAAGACCACAATTTATATCAGTATTCGAAATCTTTCATTTTACATTCACAACTTGTTTGCCTTTTCTTATATGCTTATTATCCTTTCTCTAAGAGTTAAACTCTTCAATGTGAAAAATGTTTTGTCCAGTGCATTTCGTCAACTCTTGACAGTCTTGGAGTCCACTTATCATCTATGTTTATTGAATGCTTGCCCATACGAGGAATGCTCTTCGGATATCTCCATGAATTGAGTGGACACCGAAGGAGAACACTATCGGCATAGTCGGACAGTTTTTATGTTTCAAATAATTTTGTTGCGGTCTTTATTCTTCCATTATCTCGATGAGAAGAATGAAACTGTTGTGTTTCAAAGAAGGAATTTATGCGCTTCTCTGTTATTCTTACGCCTTTAGCCACTGATTTAATGGGACAGAGGATGTCTTTCTCTACTGAATTTTGGGATGAGTAATCACTTAAGTAAATATGTATAAAATACATGTTTAGTAGCAGTTATAGTAATTTGAGCTTTTACTGCATATAAAAGTAAAATTATTAAGCATCATATTAAATAAATATTCAACTAGGTTTGTTGTGCGGCCGTTCACTTTTAAATACTGAAACCGTCATCAGTATTTAAGTTTTTTACCCAAGCTATTTGACTTCCATGTTAACTGGAGGTATCAGAAGAGGGGTAGGATTTTACTGAAGACCCAGATTGCGAACATTATCCGCTGATATAAATTAGTTCGTTAGTAGTGGGGGCTTATTTTAAAGACACAATTTATTTTTTAGCGGTTATGTTCAACTCTTCTCAGAACTTATCAATAGGCATTAAATTAAATACTCGATTAGCTGGTTTCCTTATCAGGAGAATCGAGATAGTTTGAGTAGTTTTTTAAAAATAGAATTTCCATATAGATATTTGAGTAGTCTTTTAGTTTTCACAGTCCTTAGAAATTGCCTTTTTTTTTTTTTTTAATTACGACTTTTAACTTAAATAAAAAAAGTAAAAAACGATGGGAAGTGTTTTCGGGATATCCCAAATTAAAGAGAGGAGCGCTAGAGATCATGGGAGCCGTCCAGGTCTCACAATCTTGGCGCTGTGGGTTCTAATCTCGCCTTGGGCAAGCATTTGTCGACAAATTAAAGCTTGTCCTGAGCCACTGGTGTTTAGAATGGTGTAGCAAACTGTAGATAGCCCCTCCCTCCATGACTCTAAATTCCCTGGCTATATAAAATTCCTTTCTCCTTTATATATTGAATATTTTTGTAATAACTCTTATTTACGATTAGATTTGCCATCCGACTATTTTATCCTTTCATGGTTAGAAATGGGCTGTCAGAAGTTCCTGTCAAGCCTGGACGAGATGTGTGGTGGGTACAAACGTAACCTTCCCGGCATTGAAGGCTCTCCTGCGGGCTGTTTTCGACTCTCGCCGTATTTCACTGATCTCGACCTTGCCAGGACTAGGAGCTGTCAGGTGCCGATTGGCATAACCACGCGGCTACTGTCAATTACCCTGCTCTTCAAACATTATTATTCTCCCCTCTGGCATTACTCCTTCTGCAGTCAGCTCTTAGCTCTGAGCACTAGTATAATGGTCTAGGAAGTCGTGTACTCTTATTTTCAGAAGGGAAATCTGCTTAGCTTACTCAGCTCGACTAGCCTTTTGACTTGAAGACTAAGTAAGCTAATGCTTTAGGAAATCCTAAATATACATCTTAAGTGAATGTGAATAGTGTGAGTGATATTTAATCGCGATTGTCTGTCATGCGAGAGCTGTGTAATTCTCAATATCGCTGTTGAATCTTGTATTTGTTCTTTTCATATAATGTAATATCTTAAGTACGTACGTAGGGCGTAATAACCACGATGTTGATCGCCCTATAAAGTGATCCTAATCCTAATTCTTAAGTACGTATTTTATCAATAAACAAATTTGTGTTGATTTTCATTGTTCTAAACAAAATATTACGCCAGCTACATCGAAAAAATTTTTGTAATTTGTTTTTCACACGGACTCTCGCACGCGCATGAGAAAATATCTAAGAATTAAATAAAAATTCTATCAAATTATCAAAAATATAAAAATGTAATTAGAAGAACTTAAATATTTTCGCAATTTGCTAAAATATGGACCAAAAAAAGTTGAATAAATTTCCATTACAAATTTAGTTTGTCGTGGTTTTCCGCTGTAGGTGAAATCTATTTCATGTTATTTAAAAAAAAATATAAGATGTATTTTATATTTTTTATCAAATAACATAAATGAATCCACTTAACATTTGGCGAATCAGCTGATGACCACTTCATCTCAAGGTTAGTTTTATCTTGAAGTGTTTACATTTATTATTATATTAATAGGTAATGGTTAAAGTGATTTTTCTCAATGGTAAGAAAAATCTTAGATTACCTCCCTCAGCAAAACCTGTCTCTAGTAATGTCTTCGTTGGATTGGAATGATATAGAATGGTCCCGAATTTAAATAGTCAAAAAATCGTCATTGTAATCATCACATAATATGTAATAACCTGGTTTTCACTCGATCGAGAAAAATATGTAGTTTAAGTTCGATGACGGGTAATCAGAAAGTTATGATAATCTATCAGGAATTTGAGATTTCCATCAAATGTAACCCCCACTTCTATAGTTTGTTTTTGTTTGTAGTTTTAAGGCGCTCAACTACTATTGTCATCGGTGCCTATCTTTTATTATTATATCTCATATATTTATTATTATAATACATAGAACACCCAAGTACAAATATGCAGGTATATATTACATAAATATTGGGGGAGTGGAACACCTATTTAGTTACATTATGTGATTTGAAAAGTTATTTTCTATTTGCAAGTTTCACTTATGTTAAAGTCCTTCTTTGGCATTAAAGTAATGGGGTCTACTTTACTTGGGGATCTTGGAAAAAAAAACTTCTTTCCATTCTTTACTTATCCTATCTAGAATCAGCTAAGTTAGGTATGGTTCGTCTAAAATTTCACACTCCACACGCACGCACACACACATACTTAAGTTAACGCAAATGCCCACGTACATAGTCTTTTTTGCCGGCGAATATTCCTTTTTTTAAGAAAGTTAGTTCTTATATCTGACAATACTTTACGCCTAATATATACTTCATTACGAGCTCTTAGTGTCAGAAATTAAGGTGGTGGATCAATTTTATTAGTATATAAGCTCCTTTTTGCCAACTGTTGAATATCTTCCTCAATGGTTGAAATCAAATGAGGTGTTGGTGGATATCGAGAAAGCCCAAAATTTTTAATGGTAATCTTTTCATTTTTACTAGTGTTCTGGGAATGTTATAGAGTTTAATGTACGAAAGTAGCTTTTGTAATGAATGAATTTTGTTTATAAACGTAGCTATGAATGATAAGCGCTTCTCCTGCATTTCGTTCCTTGGCAGTTCAGAGCCAGCTTTAGAGATCTTATATTTTTCGCTTATGACCTTCATTGACTGTATTGATTTACTTCTACTACTGCATAATATTTTTATGTATTTATTTAAGTCAGGGATTCGATCTTGGGACCTAAGTATTAAAACTAATTTCTAAACAAAAAAAAGTTTTAATTATTTTTTTCTCCAACATTCCGATCTCAATTCTAGGCCTTTGTCAAGTCAAATGGGACAATGGGAAGAGAGTGATTCCTGCTTTGCGGTAACTAAATCATCTGATGATCACGCCTTTCCTCATTTATTTATTTATAAGTACTGTACTGGCCTTTTGAAATTCTGTGATTCCTTCATCCCGATTGCAAACATGGCAGATTTTAATCAGATAATACGATATCTCCGGGGACAAATGGGATTGTACAGCCACTGGGAGTTGTCATAGATCGTGTCTTGGAACGACAAACAGTGAGACAGTATCCGAGACAGCGGCTCGCACAAATTAATGCTCCGGGATGTGTCATGAACGGCTGTTTGATCAGCTGAGAGGACACGCCGCCATGTTTGCTCCTCAAACAATTAGTCCGTCCACTTAATTATGACTGTCGGCCGCCTGAGGCTCATTCCCCACCGCCCATAGGTTCGTTCAGTTTTATTTCCGAGCCGAGTCAACAGGAACTGTTGCCTTCACGCAAACACTCATCCCTTATTAGCCCTTGCCAGGTGATTGATGTCCTTGTCGCTCCAAGTGTGCTCTCTATTAGTGTCTTCTTCATTATTAGTCTACTACAACTCCTGACTTACCTCTTCTCTTTTATAGGGAACTGGTGGGGAGGGGGAGGGAGATCCTAGATTTCTTTCTTCAATCAATAATATTCAAAGGAGAATTGAGCATGCTCGTTTTCCCTTAGCTGCTGTTATTCTTTATATATAGGTCTAGGAAGTCGTGTACTCTTATTTTCAGAAGGGAAATCTGCTTAGCTTACTCAGCTCGACTAGCCTTTTGACTTGAAGACTAAGTAAGCTAATGCTTTAGGAAATCCTAAATATACATCTTAAGTGAATGTGAATAGTGTGAGTGATATNGCATTAATATATATATAAAGAATAACAGCAGCTAAACTTTTCTCGGTGATAATGATATTTATGTAGAGTTTCTTCTTCCGGGTTGAACCGTGTCATGTTGTCGATAGTAGCCGAGCTTTCCACATCCTGTTATGGCTTCTTTTGGGCTGAATAGAGAATGAGAGCTGTCTTCAAATCCAGGGGTACTTATACCCGGCGCGGTCCGGTCCTTGGGCGAAGCCTGCCTTTCAATGGTTGATCCTGTCTTCTGGCGGCTGGCCTCCGGAGTTGTCAGGTAGCTGGTCACTGATTGGCTGGATCCTCTTGTCGACTATGCTGAGTCTGTATCCGTCTTCTCTGTTGATATAATAAGAATATCATTCTCTATTCAGCCCTGAAGAAGCCATCACAGGATGTGCGAAAGCTCGGCAACTCTCGACAACTTGACTCTGTCCAACCCGGAAGAAAAACTGTACATACATCTGACGACCGTGGAAGCCTACGTGAACAATGATATTTATTTATAACAGCTGATTTTTTTCGAGACTCAAAGTCTCATCCTCAAGGTCTTTCAAACGAGAGTCTAGTAATGGACTATCTCCCCCCCCCCCCCTCTTTCTACGAGTTTAAATGAGGAAGCTGTAGAAAACTCCTTACTGTGATTCGATGTCACATTAATGGAGCCCCCGGTGCTTTCACTATTCCAATCCTCTTGTTCTCTATGAGCTTGTAATGGCATTCTTTCTACGGCACAAATACCTTTATACATAGGCTTTTTTCTTTTTTCCTTACTACTTATATTCCTTATTAACCCCTTACCCCCCACCACCCTCCTCCACCTACAAAATAAATAGGGTACATAAATTTGCTATAAATTTTCATTTTATAATTTCATGAGCTAATTTATTTGAATATATCCTTTTTTTTTATCAATATGAACTTGTAAAATATCACTACTTTATTCATGAGAAATTTTATTTATTTGTATTTTAAATAAACTGAGAAATTAATCAGGGGTTCGCCCAAGATGGGAAAAATAAATTACTCCAAAGTTATTGGGTAATTATTTAATCGGCAACGTTTCGGTTTAACTTGTATGTAAACTGAAGTTTAGTTCCGCAGTCTGAGATGTGACCATTAATCTCCCTCGGAGATCTCTCCAGACATCACTATCGCCCTGATGATGACTTATAAGTTAATTTGAAACGTTCGCAATAATAAACTAATCACCTAATATTTTTGAAATATTTTATTTCTATCATCCTGGCAGAAACCCTAATTAATATTTCACGCGCCAACAAACCACCAACTATTGCTTTATGCAGTTCCTCGAAATTTGTTTTTGACTAGCTTTTTGTCTGCTTTTAACAAATTCCGTGGAAATATGGCTATTGAGGTTATTATAATTGATTTAAAAAAATATTTTAAAGATATTACAATGCAAGTCATAAAACTGTGTATGTGCGCGTAAATTTTCAACGCTCTGCAGTACACAATTTTCCAATTTAATGAAATTTTATATTTGGCTTTAAAAAAGAAAAAGAAAAGAAAGTGTAATTCGTATAAAATAATTCCGTTATATCATATGATATATAGTTTTTAAAATGAACCTTATTTATTGACAAAATAAATATTTTTAAAGACTACCATAAGGAAGTAGGTGGAATTAGGGGTCAGACCTGTACGGGAAGTAGCCAATTGAAAGATGACACTTCTTCCCTCGTCACAGGAAGAAAGTAGGAATACTTAGATATCCTATTAGAACCTTCTAGGTCTGTTCTTATAATATTATTGACCCTTAGCCCATAACAGTATTTTAAGAGTTAAACAATGAAGTTAAGCAATTGGTCGGATTGAGTTTATTTTTAATAGTATAGAATCGCGATTAGTTGTTTTTCTTAATGAAATTCGGCATATCACTTTTAAGTTTATTGAGTGAATTGAAAGGCTGATATCGTTATATGGACGAATAGGAGTGGGACGGATTACCTCAAAAGTAGAGTGTGATTATAAAAAGATTTTTTGATGGATCTGGCATTAACTAAGTAATTCAAAAGTGGCATGATTATCGATAAAATGGATAGTTTTTGACCCTAGTAGGTAACACTACTTGATGAGGGGCCTTTAGATATCAGGCACCCTGTTTACGTCACCGAACCATGGATCTCAATGTAATCTTCGAAAGTAATATTTAACATTTTAAAAATATCAATTAATGCTTCATAATTTTTGTAGTAAAATATAGATATCGTTAAATTTCTTCAACAATGAATTAATATATGTGCCACTAAATATTTATCATGATGAGGAATTCTCTTCTTTTTTTGCAGTTCCTATGTGACGGACTCTTTTCTTTCCGGGTGATCTGTCTTCCTTTTCCCCCGCAAAGACGGTTTTCCATGTTGTTTTCCGTTGAATTTCCATTTAGTTCCTTTGCTCCCGACCGTATATTGACAAATAAAGTAGAGTATTAACTGCGGATTTTTAGATGAAACTCAAAATTTGATGGTTTTTGTCAAAAACACAAAGCCTTTTTTTTTTTTTTGTCCATTACAAATCTACGGAATTGGAGTATTTGAGGTAAGCTGTGCGTGGCGGGCTTTTAATATCTCTCTCATCTGTTAATGTATGAAACGTGTAATGGTTATTAATGTCTACTCGTGCTAATTCCAGAATATGCAGAGTTCGTCCATGCTTCCAGAGTTGCCCTGCCCGGAACCCCCATTGTTCCGGAATTATTCTTGTCTGCTCGGCCGGATTGTGAAGTGTAGTTCCCGTATCTGAGACCGCTGTTGCACAAACTCTAGTCCTTTTGTCTCAGCTGCGTTACGCCCTAATCCACGCTCCAACACCAGTCCGCTTGAACAACACCCCTCCGTCCATGTTAAGCCCCTCCCCGCGTTCGATTCGATTCCGCCCTTTTGTGCTTACCCCGTCTGAAAGAGTAGCGGCTTAGTTGTTCAATATGTTCCTCACCCGAATATTGTAATTTGCCGATCCTTTTGAATCCAGTACACAAGTTTTAAAATTAATTTTTCACCTTCATCTATCTAATAAATTTTATTAATTCATTGTTGAAGAAATTTATCGATATCTATATTTAACTACAAAAATTATGAAGCATTAATTGATATTTTTAAAACGTTAAATATTACTTTCGAAGATTACATTGAGATCCATGGTTCGGTGACGTATACAGAGTGCCTGATATCTGAAGGCCCCTCAGTGCTGTCCTAAAAAACTGAAACAGAAACTCCGGGCAGCCAACGTTCTCCGTTCTGGAGTATTATACACACTATTGTTTCTGTTAAAGTGTATATGGCAGATGTTGGGCATACTAAAGACGTTCTGGTTCAACAGCTCATTCCCAGCTTTGACTTAGAGGACATCTTACGTCCCAACAACAAAAGCTGTAAAACTCTTCCTCTTACTTTTGAAGCATATAAACTTATCCGGATATCCGGGGGAAAAAGAGTCTGGACTCTTGTGATCCCGGGCTACTCAGTGACATGCAACCGCTTATATCGGCCACAAGTCTAAAGATCTTTCGTTTCTAGTCTCGAAAACGTGTTGTTTACACCTCTTGGGTAATCGGAAACGGTAGGCTTATTCGTTGATGGTCCGGATTCGAACCCACAGCTCTTGTGTTTAGGAGAACCATGCCGACAAAGATTACGAAGCCAAATCTACTCTCTGTGACAAAGTCTTGCATCTTTCCTAACCTCCTAAACCTTCCTTCTTATTTCATCTCTGTGAACTCACTGCTCGAGTCTTAATAGCTGTTTAATTTATTACTCCTGCCGAATGCTTACCTAACTAACTCTTTTCTCAACTAACTATAATTTAGTGTAAACAAAACATTTTTGTACTTACATAATGTCGATCGTTTATTGTAGAATTATAGATGCTTCGAACTAGCTCCTATAATGGAAGTTTAAAAAAAACTTAAATATAAGTATAATATTTCCGCGACAATTTTAACAGAAGCACATGCATTCAAATCTATTTTACTGGCCTCTTCTTTTTTCTTCTATTTTAATGGTATTTCTAGCTCTCTGGACATTTCTATTTTTGTCGGAAAGTTTTCCTTTATGATAAGTGTGAAATTACTTCCCCGCCACATCTAAGTCCCTTGTAATTGATAGTTGCGTGTGTATCAAATGTGGCTCTTAGCTTACTCTGCTATTTGATTCCTTCTCTGTAGCCTGATCTCATCCGGCCGAGATGCCGAGCGAATCTCATCTGTATTTCTTCTTTCTGCCGTGAGAGGTAATAGTTGCGATTTATGTGTAAGATTTAAGTCTGTGCTTCCGGCTAAGTTTCTTTGTTTACGTAATTCACTATCGAAATCATTCAATTCACACTGAGGATTTTCACCGGTCCACTTGTACTACAGCTTTCGAGGTTTCAATCGTGACTAACCTCTGGAAGGTAGCACCGCTGTAAATTGGCTGACTCATAGTCAGATTAAAGTCTCCGAATGAGTTTGACTAGTGCCATAACGGTATTTATCGCTAGTATACGCAATGGGAGAATAATCAACCCCATCTCTGTTAAATTACTAAAACATATAGGTGCGACCTGTAGCTCTTGGTAACGGGAATAACTTGGAGTGAACTTGCTTAACGAAACCAACAATTATACGAAATATATTTTCATTTACAAAAATGTGGTAATTGATTCTCTCTTAGTGCGTATGTGAGTGTTTTTATTCATAAGTACTAGTAGCTTTCGTGCCTCCATTCAGGGTGTAGCTATACGTTACTACCTTATTCCCTTGGGAAGTAACACGCTTGCTGTTGGGTTGTCTTTATCATCTGCTAACTTATTTTTTTGCGAAGCTTATATTTTGAAAAGTCAATCTACCCTGTCTTGATCCGCTTTATTTAAAACTATTCTTGTTCCCAATTAGTTTTAGTGATGTTTTGAACTCTTCTCGAATCTCTCTCTCTCTCTCCCCTCTTCCAACCGCCACCCCTCTACTCTCTCTCCCTTTCTATCATCCTCCCTCTCTTTCCCTGCTTGTATGTGTGCGAACATAATTTGGTGTGTTTTGTATTTTATATTTCTCAAACAATTTCATTTCAGAAACAATAAAAGACATAGTATAAAAAATATTTTTTGCCACCATCCCATCTTGAACCTATTCGAATTAATCGTACACGTCATTGATATACACTGAGAGGTATTATTTTTCCCTGCCTGTCAAGAAACTAAGTGCAACTTGCAGAACTATTACTAAAGTCTTGAGATACTATAAACTTGATGATGAGCAATTCCTTAAATATTATCTCAATGAGTGAAACCTATTCAACCATTTTAAAATATTTTGTTGGAGATCTAAAAACATTTTCTAGACTTCTTCGATATCTGTGAAATAAATTGTACGGAATAGCTAGTCTAAAAATTAGTTTTCTATAATTGCCCTAAAAGCATTTTTGTGTTTATTCAAATATCAGAAAAATACATTATATATATATATATACACACAGTTATATGTATAGAGTTCTATTGAGATTCTTGATTCCTGGAGATATGTAACAAAAGTGCGGGCTGGGGGGACGCCTTTCACTTCAACAGGTGGTCGGGGAGAGTGACAAGGAGTGATAGTATTTCAAAGAAAGATTGATAAGAGATAAGAACTCTGCCAGTTGATAACAAGGAATGCAGGTGATGGCCACGTCAGACTTTAAATTCAAGGTTACACATGACGCTTTTGTATTCCCCATCCTAGGTTTCTAAATGGAAGGTATCAATCCATAAAAATGTTGGTCTTTTATTATCAGTATTGTACTCCTCCCCTTATTTTTCCTACCTTTAAATTCTACAACTACTGAACGTATTTAAATATATAAATATTATTTATTTTGTGGTCTTTAATCCCACGTAAATTTAGATAATTTTTAGTGCAAGGGAACAGAATAAAAAATCTAACTGTCCCAGCCAGGACTCGAACCTGGATCCCCTGCTATCCGGGCCGGTGCATTTACCGCTTATGCTACCGGGACAAGTCTTATAAGTTATTAATAACTTATTTAATAACTTATCAGACTTGTCCCGGTAGCATAAGCGGTAAATGCACCGGCCCGGATAGCAGGGGATCCAGGTTCGAGTCCTGGCTGGGACATTTAGATTTTTTATTCTGTTCCCTTGCACTAAAAATTATCTGTATTTAAATATAATTTGTTAGGAATGGAAAGAGGTAGTAACCTGTTAAATAGGGGTTTTCATTTAGAATTTGTATTCTCGCAAAGAATGAACGCGTTGTTCATAACATGTATAGGTTCTAAGATTAATTTTGTGATTGTTATGTAACTTCTTAAAATGAATGTCATGTATTGTTGTTATGCGCTATTGTTTTAATTTTATTTTTGACAGATTTTCCTTTTTACCAAAATTTACACAACAGTCTCCAAGTTAAAACGCAAGAAAATTATTATTATTATTTCTATTTTAAATCTTGATTTACATTAAGTTTTAATATGCAGTAATTTAATTTCAAAGAATGTACAAGTAATGTTCATTATTTTACGAAGCACTTTTAAAACCTTTCGGACGAACATGTTTACTCCTTTAGAAATATTAGTTAACACATTTAAGGATTGCACATTCGAAGCCTTTTACTTTTGGTTTTCACAGTCAAAATTAAAAGTACGTGTTTCTGAAAACTAATTTGATACATTAAAAAAAAAAAAAAGTATCAGTATCTTATTTTATTAGAGAGAGCTATTTCTAAATGTGGACATAATTCTCTTTTGATCATAAATACATTTGGTACCAAAATCACTTGTATGATTCAATCGTGATTTGTAAACTTAAAACAGTATTTTTATAAGTATTTTTTTTATTGTGGTACTTTATCCTACGTAAATTTTAAACAATTAAATGCAAGGGGATAGAATAAAAAATCTAACTGCCTCAGCCAGGGCTCGAACCTAGATCTCCTGCTATCAGGGCATCTCCTGCTTATCCGTATAGCAGGAGATCCAGGTTCATGCCCTGGCTGAGATAGTTAGATTTTTTATTTATTCCCTTGCATTTAATTGTTTAAAACCGACTTTGTTAATTATTGTACGATTGTTTGCTGGAGGTATTTCAGTCCAGTTAATTTTATCTAACCAATTGCCTGTAATAATTTTTCGATACTGGGATCTTGCAAAAGCCAAACTAATTGTGCCAACAATTATTTCTCAAAGTATTGAACTTATTGATAAGGTTGTTAACATTTTTTCTCTTCGGCTAAAGTGGGGTCTTATATGTTATATATGTTGTGTTGTGTTCTGTTTGAAAAATCCTCTTATACAATTAATTCATCCTGTTCACCCCAGTTATGTGTTTCCAGCAGAGTCTTATCAGCTCCTGATATGTCCGATGGCCTTGCGAAGCTGTCATCGTGAGCGCACCACTCTGCGCCTTGTGCACTAACAGTTTGATCTCTTTCAACAAATCCCCGGAAGGAAACTGGCGCCGTAATTACGTTCGTTAGCAGGGATTGTCACGCGAGCTCTCTTATCCCTTATCATCTCAGTGGCCTCTCTCTCTCTCTCTCTCTCTCTCTCTCTCTCTCTCTCTCTCTCTCTCTCTCTCTCT
>KZ807377.1:31537-45823 GCA_000696205.2 Oncopeltus fasciatus | reverse complement strand
TCTCTCTCTCTCTCTCTCTCTCTCTCTCTCTCTCTCTCTCCCCCTCTCTCTCTCTCTCCCTCTCCCTCTCTCTAAAATAATTATTCCAACTGCATGGAGCCGGTTCGTTTTATATTTCTCTCTTGAAAATTTGTAGTATATCAGTCTTAACGATCTGATTTTGTATAATGAAAACATAGGTATTTATACTACCCAATAATAATGGTGTAGAGAATACAAACTTTATTTTAAGAACCATTTCTAGGTCTAATGATTTTTCAACGTTAAAGCGTTAAATTTTAATTCGATTTGGAAAGTATATTTTTCGAGTCATGATTTAGTTATACCTGAGCTCTCACCCTCTATCTTACTCCCAAAGCCCTGAAGATGGCTTGAAATTTAGGCCCATAAGTTGCTAACAATATAACCCTTTTTCGTTAACAAATTAGTTTTTATTTATTCCAATTCGATACCGAATACCCGACCATCCCTTCGATGGAGATTTTTAATGTCAACGATTTAGAAGACTCAATCTATTCTTCGTCGACGCAGATCTTAAATGGTTTACTTAACAGTGTTTATTTCTGAAAGTGTTGCATTCTCCTATGTATGTAAAAAAAAATCGTCATCTCCTCACTTATTTTATTTTACTATCGGGTTTTGAGGGAAATTAAATAAATAAAATATCTCGTTTTTGTTTATTTATTTATTTTAAAATTTAATTCCTTCTAAGATTGGACAATTTTTTTTTTAATTCATAAATTTTAACAATTTTTAGTGCAAGGGAATAGAATAAAAAATCAAATTGTCCCAGCCAGGACTCGAACCTTGATCTCCTACTATCCGCGCCGGTGCATTTTCCATTTATGCTACCGAGAAAAGTCTGATAAGTTATTAAATTCCCCGCACTAGTGACGAGGGTCTAAAGTAGAGTCTGTAGCATAAATGGTAAATGCACTAGCCCGGATAGCAGGATCTCCAGGTTCAAGTCCTGGCTCGAACAGTTAGATTTTTTTATTCCCTTGCACTAAAAATTATTAAAATTTACGTGGGATTAAATACCAGAAAAAAAATTTATAAAATTTCATAATTTATCCCTCACTACTGGTGTATTAATTTTCAAAAAATGTGTGTGCTGTTTGAAGTTACAGTTATGTACTGATAGCTGATCCAAATTTCAATAAAATCTCAGTATTTTTGATGTTGTGGGGAAAATATTTTTAATGTTTTTTTTTTCTTTTTCAGAAGGGAATTTCACTAGTAATTAACTCTTCATTTGAACCTCACAATTATAAATTAGTATTATAAACTAGTTTTTTATTTCCTCAAATCCCAAGACCGACCAGTCCTTCCTCATGAATTTAACTTATTTTTATTCATTAATTAAATAATTTATGGTGGTGTTAAAAAGTAGTTAATTATTTTTAAATAACAAATAAACAAATATGACCTTCAGTACGTGTTATACGGTGATAGAGTTTGGATTTAATTCTTGGCACGTAGTGTTCTTTTTCTTCTGCATTGAATATCATTAGTGTTTCTTAGTAGCTTTCAAGTTTTCCATTTTCTTTGGTAAATAAAGATAGTTTTGTAACTTGACAGGTTGTTTAGATTTTGCTTTCAATTGTAAATAAGGATACTGAGTTATTATGTAAAGTCGGAAATGTATTTGATGTTTAAAAAATATGTATATATTTTCTGGGGTAGCTCGTGCGTTCGGACAATTAATGTAATTAAAAGTTATTGGGTAAGTTAAGTTAATTATTTCTTTTGTTCGAAAATGAATTGATCTAATGGAATTTTATTACCGTACGATATGTTCAAAAAGTATTGATTCACTCTTTTATTTGCGCTGATAGCGAAGTTGATGACAATTAGGGTTATCTAATATCATCCTATATATATATACACTTTAAATTTATAGTTTATTTTAATATTTATAGATGTACGTTTTTGCGAGAGATGTAGGATGTATTTATGCCTTGATGCTTTGTACTTTGGTTGTGAGTGACTGAGTTCCAAAATGGAATCAATAATTTTGAAAGCGCTCAGGAATTAAAATATAAGAAATTTATGAAAAATGAGATGCTACTTTTTATATATTTTCTCGTGTCCCATAAACTTGATAGTAGACGATAAAGATAATAACTATGACTTGTCTTGTTTCGTTCTGAGAAAAATAAGCTCTGTGGTCGCTGAAGCGTTTATTATAACAATAACATACTTATATTCTGGCCGCACTTTTTAATTTATTTTTAATTATTTTAGAGGATAATTGTGTATAAATTACAAGCATTAGAACACTTTACAAATCTGCATACGCATTGAGCAACACCACGGCACACTAGTCTTATGTGGAATCGATAGAGAGAATAAGTGGATTCATTTTAAGGGAAATCCGCTAATGATGTTTACAAGTGATTGTGTCTACAGTACAGAGCGCGACTTCTCGTTAGGTGTTCGAGTCCTGCCAGTGGAGAGTTTGCTGGAGCTGTGATAGGTTCTCGGCGGAACTGTTTTACTTATGGGCTCCTGACATGAACTCCACTTCCTCGCCACGTAGTCTGCCGCTCCGGAGGAAATAAATACAGCGATTCACCGATTTTACAAAGTGTCTCATCAGAGATGGAAGGAATGCACGCTCGTGAATCATGGCGGATAGGGACCGTCTGCCACCCTTTCTTCCGAGCCTTGCCCATTTCAATCTGTACTAATTGCAGATAAGTTTAACCCTGATCTGCGTAATATACTTGGCACATTTCTTGATTTTTATGTAAAATATTATTGAAAATAAAGAAGTTTAAAAAGCGGAATGGATATATTTATATACAAGAAGGAAGACAAAAAAGAAAAAGGAACTTTATTCTGGGGAGTTAAGTCCCCTTGAATAATAAAGAGGTCACAGCTGACAGTATATCTGATTCTGACCTATTTCAGCAATANCCGCTCCGGAGGAAATAAATACAGCGATTCACCGATTTTACAAAGTGTCTCATCAGAGATGGAAGGAATGCACGCTCGTGAATCATGGCGGATAGGGACCGTCTGCCACCCTTTCTTCCGAGCCTTGCCCATTTCAATCTGTACTAATTGCAGATAAGTTTAACCCTGATCTGCGTAATATACTTGGCACATTTCTTGATTTTTATGTAAAATATTATTGAAAATAAAGAAGTTTAAAAAGCGGAATGGATATATTTATATACAAGAAGGAAGACAAAAAAGAAAAAGGAACTTTATTCTGGGGAGTTAAGTCCCCTTGAATAATAAAGAGGTCACAGCTGACAGTATATCTGATTCTGACCTATTTCAGCAATAAAAATAGAAAAAAAAAGTACAAATAAACAATAGGCTAATAATATAAAAAATTTTAACAGATCTATGACAATATATACAACTTATTTTACAAGGAAATAGAATAAATAAGTATTAAAAAGTATAAAAACAAAGAAATACCTGGGGCAATAAAAATAGATGCACAAAAAGATAATGAGTGTAACTCAAGAAAAAACAATGCAACTCAAAACTTAAACAATAACAGCCATGACTTGAGAATTTTCCGATTTGATAATTATAATATCAAATTTATGATAAATATTAATTAAATCAAGTTATAACAAATTTAGTGATAAAAATTATTTTGTAAACCGTTGGACGGTTCCGATAATAACTGAAATCGAACGAAAGGCAGAAATGGTTTAGATATAAATAATGTTAAAAATCATTAATAATTAGATTAATAAATACATATTACAATAGTATTTCATTGTTAGTAAATAGTTGTTTCATTAATAAATGTAATTTATCTTTGTAAATATTACAAGTTATTAAATAAATGTTAAATTTAATTTCCTATAATTTACTGTTCTATTAGTTTTAGAATAACTCTTATTAAGAATGCCGCCCCACAATTTAAGTTGGATAGTTGTGTGGCCTTTCTATTTTGAGATTAAGTAACCAATTTCAGCAATTGAGCTTCTTTTGTTAACCTTTGTCCGTGTTTATTTTTCTGAAATTACCATAGGGGGCTATTGCGGGAGGGGGGTGGTTACACGGATATTGATTAAAAATTCCTTAAATTTATCGTTAATGTTACAAGTAATGCTCATCGTACATGATAAATGTAGCTTTATAAGGTTTATGTTCTAACATTTGTATGTAAAACACACACTGAGGAAGATATATCAAGAGGCGGCCTTGTAGAGCCTTTACCTTATCCTGTCATTGCCTTTTCCTGCTTGTGTGATAAAACGTTTGTTTATGTCCACATTAAATTAAACATTAAATTAAATGCTTTTAGTTTATGCATTTCATTCCTGACGGACTATTGGTCCTGTGCTAACGGAATGCAACAGACAAATTTATAGTTTGTATTAATTAATTTCCTCTTATTTTTTTTCCAGGTGAGTCTGAATGGAGGTGAAACCCCTAATAGCTTTTTGAGGTATATTAATACATTTTTACACATGTAATATAATTTTTCAGTTAAAAATACATGATCAAATGCAGAGCTTTTGACCGTGGAGATTATTAGTAGTGAGTTTGTTGGTCAAGGTTGTTACAATATAAAATACAATTTTATAAAAATATATTTTTTATGAACTGATAACGTGATGATAGCCCTGAAGACGTCTGACGATGTTACCTGAAACATCGGCAGATATTAAAAAATACATTTTTTAACGACTTTTATTCTTTTTTCAATCAACCTTTACCAAACACCAAAAAATTCTTTACGCATGAAATGTATAATACATTACATTTCATGAAAATACTTACACATGTATTTCTTTTTTCGGTTTCTCTCTAAATATATTTTTTTTAACCACAAAGGGTTCTTGATCCATTATAGGCTTTCACATCGGATCTGTTTGGAAAGTTATGTTCTACATACCTGATATATGATAAAGGATAATTCCTTTCATGGAAATTATATTCACGCATCTATTACATGACTCCTGGAGTTCTTAAGTTCTAGATAAAATCAAATAAAAAGTCGGGTTTCTGCGTGAAAACGATACCCTGAAATTTGATGCTGAGTTTTTTATTGAAACTAAAAAGGAATCTCTCTTCATTAGGGGAAGATTGAAAGTTCGTTAATATCTACCACAATGTTTATAGACATATCATTTGCAAAATGTTTCTTACATTTATTTTCTATTTCATTTTCACGAAGAATATATAATGCAGTAGATGTTTAAACTACAAATAGAAATATCTCTCTCTCGTACTCGATCTTTAGGAGCACTTTTGTAGTGAATATAATATATCCGTTATTATTGATAAATCATCAAGAAATTAAGCCACAAAAGTTTTGGACGGAATTATTTTATTTTTTCTTAATGAATGATTTATATAGAAGTCTTTAATTGTGTCATTATAGAGAAGTAAAAGACTAAAGTAATTTGGTTGTCGTCTGGCTCACTCATCTCCCAAATTACTCGGCTATCCCTCAAGGAATCTATGTCCTACGCTAATGTTTAGGTATAACTTAATTGATTTCGTCTTGAATAGAATAGCTGAGTATATCTTTATGTATATTCCCTGTGACTCAGTCGTGCCTTCATTCCTTTCTCTTCTGTCATCAGCTTCTTGGATTTTGTCCATTTGGTGTTTTACCCTCGTTCTGTCGTGTGTGAGGATTTGTCTTGGTTCTGGCAAGTCAGTCTGATGATCAAGTAAGGCTTTCTAAGACGGCACGTGTCTTCAGTTATGAGAGCGAACTAGTTCTTTCCGGACTCTCCCCGACTCCCTCTTCTCGTAAATTGAACGGTTCCCGTCTAGGCGTTTGTCTGCTTGACCTCAATACTCCCGCACTCGTCAGCTTCAGATTGATCTACTATCAAAGAGTTCCTCAGTGTTACTTCAGGATTTTTAAATTTTATTTATTGAATGTTTTTATTATATTTTAAGGTATGCATTATTGAGATAGCATAGACTTATCTTTTGATTATTTTCTTCTTGACACTAAAATCAAGATGGTTGTTTTATATTTATTACAAATTTCTACTCAGATTGTCTGTTCTGATCGTATCTCTGCTAAAATGGGATAATGGAAGTTTCACAAAAGGAATACTTTTTACAAAATGTATTCTTCGTATTACGAAATATTTTTTACTTAAAGTATTCTTGCTTCTTCTCATCCTCATCCTCTTTCAGTCTTAGCGTCCATACCGCCTCACTGTCCTTTTTCGAAAATAAATCTAATCGGTAATTTTTGTTTTTTCCTGTGTTTAATGTAAATGAAAGATGTTATTTTGTTTACGCTGCTAATTGGTGAAGATATTTTAATTTAAGAGTTATCTAATGAAGGGGTGATGTAGATAATTTATTTTCATTTAATTGAATGAGGTGAAGGATGTATTTTCAGTTCTGTGCATTGGTTGTATGAGTTGAGTCAGCAGCGCTGTTGTGAAGTGGAGAGAAAGGCAAGATCCCGTTCTAAGTGACAGACGGCTCCGTTGTCTCTGGCGATCTGCGCCGAGCAGGAATTCTGGAGTCCGGACTCGACTCCCTCCTCAGCGGCGACCTTCTTCTTACCGAGGCAGGTACTTTCTCGAGGGTCCGTTAGATTCGCTACCGGTGGGGGGGGGGGGGAGGCAATACCAGATCTCTGTGCTCCTTCCTCTCTCTCCCTGCCCTGGTCCTGCGAAATCTCCCCCTCCCTCTGCGGAAACCTCTCGGCCCCAAACACGCGGCTCCCGAACATCTCACTTAGTGGACGCATGGTACTTCTGTGAGAACTCTGTCAGAGACGAGTCCCGCCTGTAGGCCTATGACAGCGGGAGTTGTACTAACTACTTCACTTTCCCGAGATTGCCCACCTACCGTTCTGTTTTTTCTTGATGCAATATTTGCATATGACTTCCGCAATCACTCGAAATGCTCCACTTACCCTTAGACCTGCATTCCTCACTCAGAGCTCTAAGTGAACTCTCTTCCTTTCCAGAACTGCGGGAGATCTCAGTGCCCCCAAAATCCCTATTTTACCCAATTAATGAGAGGGAATAGAATATAAAAAACTATCTGTCCCAGCCAGGGATCGAACCTGGATCTCCTGCTATCCGGGCCGGCGTGTTTATTTGGTTGTGGTATTTTATCCCACGTAAATTTTAAACAATTAATGAGAGGGAATAGAATATAAAAAACTATCTGTCCCGGATAGCAGGAGATCCAGGTTCTATTCCTAGCTGGGACAGATAGTTTTTTATATTCTATTCCCTCTCGTTAATGGTTTAAAATTTACGTGGGATAAAATACCACAACCAAATAAAATATCCCTATTTTACCTTTCATATCTACTTATATATTCTGATGTTTTGGTGGTTTTCCAATGTCTTTCTGATGCTCAAAAAAATGGGCTTTGAAAACAATTGGTTTTTCTTTAACAGTTATTTCCCATTTTTTCCTTATACAAGGGATGTCTGAGAATCAGATGTATATTAGACACCTAATTCCAGTCTCAATTTATATTCTTTAAGCTTTTTTTTTTTTTTAAATGTGCTTGGCCTTATAATCAAATATTTGTTCGTTATATGTTATGTATGTGTATTTTAGTTTAGTTTCCGATATTTGTTTGTTAAATTATGCCCATTGCCTTGGGTCTTTAGAATGCTTACCTGTAGATATCTTCTATCTCTTTGATTTCACAAAGTGTTTTCTTGTATAGCAGGGGAAGAATAAGTCAGACTGTAGCTTCATCCTAATTATTCACCTCCTTTTTTTTTTTAAATTTTTATTCTTATTCTCATCTAAATATTATTTTATTGTGTGGATATAGACTGGTGTACAGCTGAACCAAAAATCCTTATATATAAACTCCATCTGAATTGCTATTTTTCCGCATTTGCTTTTTAAATAATAAAATCGAGTTTAATACCATTAAAAATATCAACTTTTTTGTTGAATGGTTCATCCTAACAAGTTTTTATTTTCTGTTTCAGCGTACTTAAGAGTATTTTGAAATTTATATCTTAAAATTTCATCAAGTTATTAGTAACTTATTAACTTACAAACTTAACGTGTAGTTGAAAGAAACATCTATGTCAATGGTTTCTTAACCTTTTTTGTACAAAATAAATGACATAAAAACCTTCCGAAGTTATCTTCCAAGTAATTTCCGAAAGAAAATATTCATTTAAAGCTCTTCCATATAAATATAAAGAATATGAAGTTTTCCTTAATGAGTCCGCACTTAAAGCTGAAACAAATACGCAAAGTACTAACAAAGATTATCTTTCACAAACATAAACTATAATAGCCCAGTAAATATGTCTGCTTTTGTTTATATTTGTCGTAATAAGGTTATAAATAATGTTTGGATTATTTATGAGAGCAATAATAAAGGAAACTCTCTTCTTTAGAGGTTTAATTTAAAGTAAACGAGGTGTAATAGTAGAGAATGTGTTTGTATAAATATATGGGGATGTTGAACTATACCATAGCTTTAATAAAAGTAAAATACAAATTTACGAGTATTATTTTTCTATTTATAGTCTTTCCCAATTATAACTGAGGTGTTAAGTATATAAATTTTACATCCCCCTTAACCCCCTTTGTCTCGAAATTTTTATACATTAACGAACTCCTTCAGCAGTTTCTAAAGAGAAACTGAATTTTGTTTTTTATTTTAAAAATTGTTCTTATAGTTCACATTATTAGCTTGTGGGTATTGGAATACAGGATCGCTAAAGATCTGTCAAAAAATGTATCAAAAATCGCTTGACGGTTCTACGTACTTCGGTTGTAGGGAAGTTCGCTATAATTTTAGTAGATTACGAGTTCTATTGAAGTACAATGTAGTTAAATCTGCCGGTATTATACAGATGTAGTCTGTAGTTTGAGAGAGTATTGGTTAAAGAGTAGGTCATGTAATTTATTTTTTAGTTATTGAATGTAAAATAATTTAGTTGTATACCTTCGTATACATTTGCTACAAACTCTTATCTCGCAGACCCTCCTCCTCATAATGTAAAATAAAATATGGCTTAATGATCCACTAAGAGCATAAATTGTATTTCATTGATAAAAGTGTCACTCGTCACTGACTTCTGTCTTGTTTAGCAAATTGTTTACAGGAGCAAATTTCTAGGTGATATAGAAATATGCGAGGGAAAACAAACAAGGAGGACAGCGTTACTGGAAATCCATGTACACACAACTTTTCTTATCTCGTCCTCATTTCCAGTAATGTGAAATATTTTCTGCAAGTGATTTATTTCTTCTTTCTGAACATTCCTGGAGAAGGATATTGTTTTTTCTTTATCGAGTTCTTTCTCCAGCAATTTTGCTGAAGTTCTTTTTTCCTTTATTTTCACTTCTATCATCACCCTTTGAACTCTTGTTTGTGACTTGTCTGCCGGAGAAGCTTTCCGAAGTTCCGGCACTCATTGTACTACACAGAGTGGGAAGTTCTTCCCTTATCAGAGCTCCTCTGACGTGTATCAGGCCCCCTTATCAGTGAACTGGCGATCTTCCAGGGTTCGTCCCTCCCTCGTGAGCCAATGGGGCTGAAAGGTGCCAAATCTCTGATAAATTCTGAGGGCTCTGCTGATGCCCGAGCTCTTTCTAGGTTTCTTGTGCCTCTTCACACTAAGGGTATGTAATTGCTGGATTCATCTACCTGTATATTTCATTTGGAAGTAATGTCTGATAATCTAGACTTTCTCTTACTCCTTGTAGGCCTTACAACGTGTTTAACTATATTGTTTCTAAATAGTTTTTCTTTATATTAAAACATATTGTTTCAGAAATGGGGGGAGGGGTTAGACGTGACCCATCAAGTTAAGGAGAACATTTTTTTTTTCCACGCTTCTCAAAAAAATTTCCTGATATATGTCATAAAATAGCTACAAGTGACAAACGAGATGTGACAATAAGTGAAAATATGTAAAATTCTTCTGCAATGGCTTATTATTCCAGGGAATGTGTTGCAATTAATAATTTATAGACGGTTTTATTCAAATATTAAAATTAAAAATTGTTAAATTTCAGTTTGAAATAGTTTTAATTTCTGTTGATTCTGCTTTAATGAATGTTTGGCATTTTAAGATAAATCCTTTTTTTGCTTGCGAACCTTCTTCTGTATCATGTATACGTATTCTGTGTATCTTTTTTTTTTTTTTTTTTCCGCACTTGAATATAGGATCTTTCGTAAAGGTATACTCTCAGTAAAGATATATTCGTGGATCCCTCATAGCTCATGAAGTCAGTTGGTGTCTTCCATTGAACTGCTTCATAAAGTGTTTTTTAAACATAACGTTATTTTGACTTGTTTGTACTCTCAATTAATATATAATAAAATTATTTTCATTTATTAGTATATTTAAAATGAACTTGTGCGTATTCGTGCAGGCACTGTATTAGTAGAGAGTAAGCACTGTTTTCTAATCCCTTTTTGCTGAACATGTCATTTTATTTGGTCTGGATGTGTCATTGAAACATTTTTAAAATTTTTCTTTATGTATTGAATTGCATGGCTTTATATATAAAATGTCCATAGCAAGGGATGAACGGAATATAGCATTCATCAAAAATGATATTTCTGAGTTGTTATTTTCCCCCAGAAAAACACAACGCAGTGAGTGAGGAGGGTTGTGTGTGACTTGATATGCACAGTGCAGTCTAGCGTGGAGGCTGAGCTAACTATCCCTATAGTGAGGCTCACTCACACCTTCCCCACTTTTCCTCGGTGTGAAAGCGTGAATATCTCCGCTAACTGGAGCTCCCCTCCCCCCCACCACCTTCTCACAACGCATTTTGTGGCCAATGGCGAAGCAAATAGATCTTAGGGCTTTAGTGCGATTATTATTATCATTATTGACGATTCAGCGTGGGATTCACATAATAATAATATAATTGCTTGTTGTTTATAAATTACATTTGTCACTCCTGTTAGAGAATGCCGGCTTTCGTTCGGGTCCTCCAAGCCTGGCTTTTGTTTTGTCCTCGCTCTGGACAGGCTCTTTATCAAGAAATAAAAGCCACTCCTTAGCTTTAGGGTGTTCAGAAGAGGTTACCCTTACGTCTTAGCCCTAAGTGGTTGCATGGACACAAAAACTGTAATATTCTTGTTTAATTTGTATTATTTTATTTGGCTAACTTTGGACGGTATTGGACTGATGTCCTGGTAATTAGTCTTACAGAACTTATCTATTATTTAAATATAACCATTTTAACCAACATTTTTGTGTATGCCTTTTGACGTATTATTGTTAGTAACTTTTATTTCGTAACTTTATATTGCTTTTATTATCACTTTATTACACTATAATCATTGTCTTTCATTTTTAAAATTTTATTTTTGTTTTACTTTTATTTCTATATGTTGTTTTAGATTACAGGTTTAAAAAGTATTTATATTGATAGACTTTGAAAACAATACAGTAAATAGTCTGACTTATCATTCACAATCACGTTCACACCACATGTCCCCCCCCCCCATAAGAAAAACGCTTTTCACTTTTTTTTCTTCATTCCGCATAACAGTTGGCCTCTCTACTTGAGTGTTTTGTTTTTGTAATGGAGAGGCCTCTCGAGAGAAGAGTCAGTTCTCTTCCATTCCTCTTAGCCGCCATCCAGACTTGGGACAACTGGAAAGGAACAGTGAGACTCTTGGGGCAAGACTGTGGGCTGAAAATACACGTCCTCAGGTCTGATACTACTGCGTTATATTAGTGTTCTTCAGTTCTGGAACATGGCACCAGAATTTAATGGAAGGCTTTTACTCTTCGTTGCAGTTATCTTTGCTGGTTCTGTTGCACTTCTATCTTGGTCCAGCTTGATTTGAAATTCAGATTTGCTCCTGGGAGGTTGTTAGGGTTCCAGTACATACTCTCATGTAGGTTGTCGACACGAAGCTCCAATAACTGTGTGCTATATTCCCATTCCACTGTTCAGCTGTTCCGGTTTGACATGTGTGTAGTGAGGCATATTCAGTGATTGAAGCACTTTCTATTCCGATCTATCAAATTATTTTTTGAATTAGATCATCTCGGCAAATTGTAAACGACTGTATAATTATTAAACGTCTATTGTTGCAATTGAAAAAAATAAATTCAATTTTTTATTTCAGTTAGAAATTATTTTTGAAATATTTCTACAAAGAATATTTAGCCATCAGAGAACTTTATCTTCATCATATATACTCTGGAACGGTCAATGCACCATGTAACAATCCAATTGTGTCCATGCTCAGTGTATGTAAATGTTTGTCCATAACAATGCCTGATCTCCAAACTTAATGACCAGAGTCCGGTTGAGATCGGCCGTCATGGACGAGTCGTCGTCCCATTTCGATATGGCTTATAATGCACGTTTTATTGCATACAAGAGAATTGTATAATGTTTATTTAGGATATGTAGATTGGAAAAAGGAGAATAATTATAATTTGATATTAAAAGTTTATAATTGTCATTCACTATTTTACTGTAATTAATTGAACCGGTGGTTTATAATAATTTTAATTGAAAATTTCAGATAATTTCTGATTTTTTATATCTAATATATACCATTGAAGCGTTTCATATGTTACCATGAAGGATGTTTGATCCTAGACCCCCAAAATGGGTGTCTGCTTAGGACAAAGAGTGAGTTTATGTCCGCAATCCTGGGAATGTCTGTTTCAGTGCTGCCTTACTTACTTTATTGAGAACTAAAAGCCTTCCCACTACCATGGGTTTTAGAATAGGGTGGCTCTCTCCAGGTGGTCCCTTTATTCATTGATTTCAGAGGATAGGAGTGAAACTTGTATCCTATTAGAATTATTTACAAATAAATATTTTCTATTACTTAGGCTAATTTGATTTTTTTTAAATAAATAAAGTCACAGTTGTTGTGGTTTTCTTTGAAATATAATGAAGTGAAGTATAGTGTAGCCGAAAATGAACAAAAATAATAATAAAGGTACTCATATCACTTTTTTATTTAATATATTATTACTATACTCGCTATTTACCTAGCATGATGTGTAGAATGTTTTTCCATTTTAATTTATTTCTAAAGTTTCCAGAAACTGTTTTGTCATCTTACAAATTTTCTGGCCAAATTCTTTAAAGTATAGAAATGTCACTGCACCATATCAAATTACGTAAAATTATTCTTGATCACAAAACACAATTAAAACATAAATATGAATACAATTTAAAAAAAAGTTATAAATAATATGAAATAAATAGCTTATATAAATTTCAATAATTAAAAACTGTATGAATTTCAAAGAACGAATTACTTTGTAATTAATTATTTGCATTGCTATAGAGAAATATAATTATTAGCTGGACATTAGCAAAACTTAACAACTAAATGTATAAAGCAGGGGGGAAAAAAATTCTAGTTTTTATGTGAGTTTAGTAAGTGAATAAGACGTGGGCAAATCCAACTGAGTGGCTTTACTTCAAAGTGAATGAAAAATTAATGAATAAAAAATAAATAAATAGAAATGAAATTTGAAATGCGGTAGAAATTTAAATGTCATCGGACTCAGATGAGACTGTCAAGTTTCTATCAACCTTTCTCACAATAGACTATCGGCAACTGCTCACTCCGCGGAGATGAATTTATTACTCTGGGGTTCACGACCCTCATCTCTTTGTGAGTACATTTGCAATCAGTTGAATGAGCCATTTGCTATGAAGGAATGTATTATATATCTATCTTCAAAGCATGTAGTGTATCTGGCAAGTCGGGTTAATTATTCAGCAACCATTGTCCCCATACACCACACGATGTCTAATATCTCCTTTCTTTGGCTAGTTGTCCTCTCATTTGAAATGTAAATTATTTATTTTAAACCTATTTTTTTAAAAATCGAATTCATACATGCTATATTTATTGCTGTATTTAAAAAAATGTATTTGGAAAATATAAATTCATTGGGTATATTTCTTGAGGGAGACATATTTAAGAATTTTTTTCCTGATAATTAACCCCAAGGCTGGTATTTAATTTGAAAGAGTTGAGAAAGAACTGAGAAAGTAAATATGATTATTATAGAACAGCGATCGTATTGATTGAAAACGATCCGTGGACTTGTTATTTTAATTTTTAATAAATAAAAGTAAGACTAGCTTTTTCCTCGATAACTTCTTTATTGACCAAATGAATTTATTAAACCTTGGTGTATTTTCCTTCGTGTAGAATTTTTTTTGTTTGAGGTCTGTTTCACTCCTGTTTATCTGCTACTTCAGTAACATAAAAAATTATATCTAATCTTCATAGATTAAAACGGCAGAGGAAACCACAGCTTCAGCATATAAATTTTTTTTTTTTTTTTTTTTTTTTACATTATATTATTATAACACCAATTT
>KZ807377.1:11846-26763 GCA_000696205.2 Oncopeltus fasciatus | reverse complement strand
ATATATATAATAATAATAAGAAGAAAATTACAGGTGACTTTAGTTTGAGTCCATGTAGGTAGTAGCTAGAAGAGAAGATTCACTTCATCGTAAGGGTAATAAACTAAAGAGGAGGTTAAAAATGACGCATAAATGAATTACGGAAGTGCTTTACCACGCTCTCTAGCGGAATCACTAACAAACTCACTTGTACACGCTAGCGTTTAGATTGAGTTCTTAGCTTACATTTGTATTTAAATAACCAAACAAGATTTTTAATCTATTATTTTCCCTTCTTTTAAGCTAATCGTTGAATGAAATGAACGAATGAAATTGTTGGGAATGAAAATCTTAGAAACCGTTAAGAAATTTTTCTAAAAATTCTTTATTTTCCAGTTTTATTTAACTAAAATAGGATTTAAATATATTTGTTGCTAAAGGTTCCATGAGCTTTTCATTAATTCGGGATGTAATTATTTATGGCTAAATTTGCTATATAGGGTTTAAATGTATTTAATTTGTGTTTGATTCTTAAATTATATATAAGTACACCGCTCCTCAAGTTTAAAGAAATTAAATATACCTGACTTTTACCTAAATTTTAGTATCTTTCTATTATTAATGATTTAATGACTCTTTTTGGGGCTAACAAGTCCGTTAAACAGGAGCAGATTTCCCAAGTTCCATAAAGATGGATATACATAAGAGTAAGGAAGTTATCAACCAATTGTTAATAATGCTATTTACTTTCTTAATTAGCGCATTTTTTATAGAAGATTATATAAACATAAACATTAGAAAATTACATTTTTTCCTTATGCCTTCATCAAATACGCTTTTAAAAAAATATTTAAAACGAAATCGTTAATACTTAAATTAAAATTTTGTTCTTACACTTCCTAACACTCTCCCTTCTCTACTTATTTCGTTTTTATATTTTATAAAGTGAAGTTTTTTCGCGCCCATTACTCTAATTTGTATTCTTTAATTTGAGGTCTATGGAAAAGTGTTTTGCTATTAAATGCACCTATTTTGTATTATTCCTTCTTTTTTTTTTTCAAAATACTAATAATAACGACGACAATGCTAATATTTTCTATTTTAGCCTCTTTTTATATATCCCTCCTTTCAGTAGATTTCATGCATTAACGATCTCATCCAACGGGGGCTAACAGGATACTTAAATATCGAACTTCGCGTCATTATTTCAAAAATTGCAGATGCTAAGCGCATAATTATGCATGTTTATGTATGAGAGTATCTGTGCGCGTGTGGTGGTATGATTGGAGAAAAATTTGAACGGAACCTATTATTAACTTTTCTAATGCTTGATATATAAAGATCTGATGATATTTTTCATAAGACATGCCGTGTTACCTAGGTGAATTGCTTGATTTCCCTCTGATAAATATCCTACAAAAAAAGCACAAATGTACATATATAGACACATACGTTAATGCATATAAAACAAATATTTTTGTCCAAGAATTTTTGGATGTTTCTGCCGTTTATTATAGGATTTGTGTGCTTTAAAAATATTTTTGGCTGCTTTAAAATATTTAAAGTAAATTTTCCTAATATAATTCAAATTTTTATGAAGCTTTAGCCATCAATGAACTATTTGTTGTTGTAATGATTGTTTTATTAGTCTGGGTACAGCTACCAGTCCTTTTTTTAATTTGGTGACACTGTTGATTGGTTCAAGGGAAATTTTTTTTTTTTTGCGGAAGAGGGGGGGTTGGGGGTTAAAGGGAAAATATTTTTGTTCTGTCCTTCATTAAGATGACCCTTGAATTGCTCCAAAGCCTAGATCGGTTCTGTGATGATCTTTGGATAGCAGCAAACACCCTCGGAACATCATCGGTAGTGGATAGTCATGGAGGAGGCAGAGGACTTTCAGCACTCCCACTTGATTGAATGAAAACAATAATCACTGCATGACAGGAAAAACCTTTTAATGAACGAATCCATGAATAAACATGAAGCTCTCCTCTGATGATGGCTCTCGAGCTCATGCTGGTATTTAAAGTCGGGGAGTGGGAGATATCTTGCACGGGCCGACTTCACTCGGTTGTGGTTATTGTGCTTCTGTGCTTTCTCTTTGCGCGGAAAACGCAGCTGACTGCTCTGAACTTCGAGATTTCTTAACATCCCAGCTAAAGTTTAGTTCAAGATATGAATTGATCTGAAGACTTCGAGAATCCAGCATTAGAATTTATTCCTCTCTTCATGATTGCTACTTTCTTTAAGTTTATGTAATCCTGCAAATCCTACTTTTTCTCAAATAAACTTTTTTTTGTGTCTGGGCATTTCCCGAATACCTGTTCTCATCATTGGTATTGTTAGTATTCTCTATAAACTATGAATGGACTACCAAAAGAAATATTGGATGTTTACCATATATATATAAGTCTTTTTTTTTTTGTTATTTTTCTCAAGTCGAGTCATGTTAAGAGCGCTGGGTGGCTTCATTTCCCTACCTGCTGCAATAAAAACTTTTGTGGGATTCTCTGTATGTATGTTTCTTGAAAGATATGTGTCTCCTTTTAAAACTTTCTTGGCTCTCTTGGTATTTATTGAACTCTGCAAGAACATGTTCATCGACGGGAATCAATTCGCTGGGTCTTTCCTCCCCCCACCCCTTAGCGGCGTGTTCCTTCTGGAGAATATACTCCTTCCGATTCCAACTTCTTCCATAATAACCTCGTTAGGGAACTCTGGAAACACCTCTCCAACCCCTGGAATATCCTCCCCTTCTACAGCTCTTTTACTTCGTTTTTCGCCATTTGTAGAATCTGTCTCCATACCAGGCATATAGCCAGCCCATTGCCTCGTATACCCATCGGAAATTGTAAATTCATACAAAATTATATTTAGCACTTTCAATTGGATTTCGTAGGATTTTTCTTACTTCATTATAATGCAAATGGTCTCCTAGATATCTTTTTTTTAAATATTAATTTATTGTAAAATATTTTAAAACAGAGAAAGGAATATAGGATGAATCATTGATATAATAAATATTTTAAATTTAAAAGACATTACTTCTTTCCTCGTAAGCAGATTTACTGTGCGGAATTAAGTGTCTCCATTAATAAACATTTTTTGTGAAGATGTTGCTAAACATAAACGTTAGAAAATTATATTCTACATGTATTATCTTCTATAAGCTTTTTATCATATCTCAATTCTGAGATATTGTGATTATCATTTCCGGTCCTCACTAAACCCTCTTTTCCCATAATCTTATTTTAACTAAAACTGAATTCCTTTATCTGGTTCTATTCTGAATATATTCTAAATACATGTTAATTTTTTTAAATCTTACAGAATATAAATGTTATAAAGTTATAAACCTTTTTCGTTTAGCACCAACGCTGAAAGTAACCAAGATATTATGATTTGAATTTTTTACTCCCTTCCCACTCGATCAATTAACGAACTCATATAGCAATTTGCAAAAATAGGCTTTTATAATGAACTTCATTTCATTATTTTAAAATTAGTATTGAAAATTGAGAGTAGTGTCATTGGTCACCCAACTTGAAACTGAATATGACATTCCTCATTGTGATGAAATTACAAAATGTTTTTATTTAACATAATGCAGTAAATAAATAAAAGTTTAATAAAAAAAAGTAAAAATTATACACAGGATTTTTTTTCTNATATATATATATATATATATATATATATATATATATATATATATATATATACATATACATATATACATATACATTTACATATATGATTTTGTGAAAAATGTTAAAGAATAAATTGTTCAAAAATTGCATTTTACTTTTATTTTATTCAATTTGTAATAATAATACGCAAATTTTTTTTGTAATTTTAAAATTCATGATGCAAATTTTTTGTCTTGGTTTTCTCTTAAAAATCTTCTCACCATTGACCGATTTCTTATATTGTCAAACTCATCCAATGGCTTACAAAGTGAAGTTCGAATACTAAATTTAGTTTCAGTCTTTAAAAAATTGTTGACGCTATGGACCCACAGACACACACATACACTTATATAATGAAATAATAAACCGTTGTAAAATCATAATACTATCATACCTTCTATTATCCGTCTTCATTGGTTTCTGCAAACCATCTTCTATTGGCGAGCGCTTTCGGACATTGTCCATCTTCTAGCCGAATACATGTGTTCACTGTCACTGTCTGTATTCAACTGACATTGAATACTGCCAACCAGGCAGTTGAATACAGACAGTGACAGTGAACACATGTATTCGGCTAGAAGATGGACAATGTCGGAAAGCGCTCGCCAACAGAAGATGGTTTGCAGAAACCAATGAAGACGGATAATAGAAGGTATGATAGTTCTATATTTATTGTTAGTGAAAATAACTTTTTAAAATCATAATATTTTACGTTTAGAAGAAGCACTGTTTATTTTATGATTTCCTTCCTGTTTTGGCAGCAATTTGGTTCCTCTAGATGTCTTTTATAGATTTTTAAGACAGTATTTTCCCATCAATAACGGGATTGAGAGGTACTTCTACTAAGTTCTGCAATAAAGTATTCTAATGGGGGTGTCCTGTCCTGTGGGTAATAAATAGAATGAGAGCTAATAAACTGTAGTTTTGATGGACGAAAGTTCTATTCGGCGTCCTCCATGTGGGTGCTGTTTATGGCTTTGCCGCATGTAGGACACTCATCAGCTCTGTGGTTATGACTTCTCGTATCTCTACTTGGTGGAGTCACCAAACTTCTGTGTCCTGTGTCCACGATTTGGAGGCTAGAATGAATCATCTATCATAAATATTTTATTTGGTTGTGGTATTTTATCCCATGTAAAGCTTAAACATTTAATGAGAGGGAATAGAATAAAAAATCTATCTGTCCCAGCCAGGAATCTTAACCTGGATCTCCTGCTAGTGTAGAGGGAATTGAATGAGATAACTAGCGCGTTCTGGTAGCATAACTGGTAAATGCACCGGCCTGGATAGCAGGAGATCCAGGTTCGATTCCTGGCTGGGACAGATAGATTTTTTATTCTATTCCCTCTCATTAATTGAATCATCTATCATTTCTATGTCTACCTTTAGTTGTGTGCTCATGACATTTTTTTTTTTCTGTTCGCAGGTATGATCTCAACTTATGTTTGCTTGGGTTCGTGAGAGGTATTCTTGTTCAACTATTTGTTCTTCATTAATGCTTGTCGTTCAAACACTAAGTATCCCCTAATTTGAAATTACACAATTCAGAATGGATTTTTTTTCTCTTTGTTTATTTATGAATTCATTACAGCTTATTCAATATTGGTTTTAATTAAAATATATGACCCAAAATTCATATAGTTTACTCATGTGTTTGTATATAAATAAATATATATATTTATTTATATATTACTGATTTTAGGTATAAATTTAAGTACTTTATTGAATGAAATCGGACGGGGATTAATTACTTGAAAGGACAAGGGTGAATATAAACGGTTTTTCGATTGGCGTATTATTCAGTTTAGAATAATGAAATTCAGAAGAGATTTTTTTTTGGGGGGGGGGGGGATAATACAAACGTTGAAGTTATTGTTATTCAACGAAATTAAAAAAAAAAATAAGGATTTCAGGTTTAACCTGAACTGTAAGTTTGTAGCTTCGTTTCCTGGGAGAAGTATATAACAGTTTTTCTTAATGACCTTAGGCATGTCAGATGTATCTTAAATTACAAAGAGATGTTTCGATATAGAAAGCGGACATAATATTTAGTAATATATAATAATGGCGTTATATTTCGTATAGTAAGGAAACTCAACACAGATTTCTCTGCTGTTATCTAACATATTCAAGCAGATACTCAGCCAAGTTGAGCCGTTGGCAGGAGAGTTTTACATGTACGTGAATCCTTTTGTAAGGAGAAATTCGTAGTTTTTCTTACGGAACTTTGGCATGTAGCTTTCAACTGTTATTGTGAACCTGAACTCCTGACGAATAGGAGTGAGGGATCGCCTTAACGATCGAGTGCGAATACCACAAGATTCTGCCACGGTAATGATTTCAGCGATGAAACCGGCCCCAGATTTGTTTATAAATCTAGGGGGAGTACAAAGAGAGTTGAAATTAAAGTATTCGTTAACCACTACACTGAGAAATTCACATAGTTTTCGCAGCTCAGGTGTGACACACCTTCAAAAATAAAAATGCCTAGCAGTACAGAAGTAAAGAACAAATGTATTAATTTCAAATTGAGAGTTTTTGACCGTAGAGATTATTAAGAGATAATGTTTGTTGGGATTCGGTCATGGTTGATCCAAAGAAAATACAGTTTTTAAAAATATATCTATTTTTTCTTTTTTTACCTGACAACGTTTCGTCCAGTCATGAACTTTTGATCCAAGTGGCAAGACGTCCTCTCTCGCCTTCATGATAGCCCTGGTGATGGCTTACAATGTAAGCCGAAACATAGATAATAAAAAATACACATTTTTTAAAGTTGTATTTTTTTTGGATAACCTTTACCGAACCCCAACGTAAATTCTCTAAAATTTTATCAAAAATTTAAATTATACTCTTTTCGCCAGAACTAATTTCATTGTATTTTGAATTAGGTTTTTCTCCAACCCCCTCCCCTCCAATTATCTTAATAATTGAATTCATTCATAAACAAATTTATCTTTTATTGTGCTTAGAGGTACCATTTTTATTCTCAAAATTCCGGATGCAAGAGTTTGAACGCAAATATTTAATTACATATGATATTCAACGGTCAATATTTTTCTTCAATTTAAAATTAGTTGAGAACTAAGAAAAATTTTTAAGTTTCATAGCTGTTTACCATGTAAAAATTTCTTTGAAAGAATTTCGTTTCTATCACAATGTAAATCCTGCTTGTTTTCTTATGACGCATTTCATTTCATACAGTCAACTGACATGTATTACGTTGCTATCGATTACATGTTTATCTTATACGTATCTTATCGTGGAAGAGTATCCACATGTCGAAAATAGCAAACTCTAACCCGGGGTCTGTCTCTTTCTCTGCGCGTTTGAAAGTGCTGTTAAATTTATTCGCTATTATTCCCTCTCTTTGTGGGTCTTCTCAATTTCCTGCCCGGTTTCTAACTTTAGCAACTGTACGGTACGGCAGTAGTAACTGTTCCTGAAGACAATACGCAGAAGTTTTAACGGAACTGACTTAAATGATTTGCCTATAAGGATTTGAGCACCTTATCAAAGCGTATTTCTGAATGTCCATGTATAAATGTGAAGTGGTGGTCCTCATTTGGTTTGCATTGATGGGACCATTGCTGTTTTTTTTTGTAAAAATCTACCGACATACTCGATAAGGTGAAGGATCGTACGAGCGGGCTAGGCGAGCTTATCATATACGTAAGGGGGTTCTTGTCGGTTTTCCGAAGAAACTCGTCTGAAATTTACCCATTTCATCATTAAATAGAAAAACCTATTTTCTGTCTCTGATATTTTTTTCTTAGTTTCATTTAAAAGATAAATAGCATTTAAAATAAAGTATTACTTTTGTTAAGACTAGGAACAAACATTATTAAGTTTTATAACTTAATATAAAAAAAAAAAAACTTTTAAAAATTAGTAAAATTGGTCGTGGCCAGTGTTAAATACGGGAATTAATCTTTATCTGTGAGAAGTATACGCTTACGTTCATATGCTAAGTAGCTGCAAGTGTATAAACAGAACTGATTGTTGATGATTTGCATATCAGTCGAAAAAGTAAACATACTTTGAATAATGAACTGATTGCTCGTTAAACTTTCCTACCATGGACAATCGTACGGCTCTTCTACTCTCTTACTATTTTCTCTATATAGCTTTGCTTGTTCCAAATATATAAATTTGGNAAAATAAAAAAAAAAAAAAAAAAAAAAAAAAAAAAAAAAAAAAAAAAAAAAAAATACAATTTACTGTTTTTTCTCTAAACTTTAGTATATTGGTTACACTTTTTAAAATTTATAGCATGTAGTAGAGATTTCATTACAAGAAAAAGGTTTGTGTCTTTATGTTATTTTGTTGTTTAGAGCATTGGAACTTTCCCGACCAATTATATTGTATTTAATAGCTTGACTGTGATTTCTCTAATTTATTTATATGGTGCTTGTTTTGTCACGTCATCAATGTAAAACCCTGGAATTTGTGTTTTGTTTTTTTTATTGTAAGAAGGGAAGATTCCTCTATCCCCACCTCTATTGGCTCCTTCCTGAAAATTTGGCGGATGTGTAGTCAAAATGGTTTAACTTTGTCGTATTGTCGACGAGAGATATATTTATTGAGTAATTTTTTTTTTGTGGTATATAATCCCTCGTAAATATTAACAATTTTTAGTGCAAGGGAACAGAATAAAAAATCTAACTGTCCCAGCCAGGACACGAACCTGGATCTCCTGCTATCCGGGCCGGTGCATTTTCCATTTATGCTACCGATNCACACACACACACACACACACACACACACACACACACACACACACACACACACACACACACACACACACACACACACACACACACACACACACACACACACACACACACACACACACACACACACACACACACACACACACACACACACACACACACACACACACACACACACACACACACACACACACACACACACACACACACACACACACACACACACACACACACACACACACACACACACACACACACACACACACACACACACACACACACACACACACACACACACACACACACACACACACACACACACACACACACACACACACACACACACACACACACACACACACACACACACACACACACACACACACACACACACACACACACACACACACACACACACACACACACACACACACACACACACACACACACACACACACACACACACACACACACACACACACACACACACACACACACACACACACACACACACACACACACACACACACACACACACACACACACACACACACACACACACACACACACACACACACACACACACACACACACACACACACACACACACACACACACACACACACACACACACACACACACACACACACACACACACACACACACACACACACACACACACACACACACACACACACACACACACACACACACACACACACACACACACACACACACACACACACACGCACACGCACACGCACACGCACACGCACACGCACACGCACACGCACACGCACACGCGCACGCACACGCGCACGCACGCACGCACGCATGCACGCACACACACACACACACACACACACACACACACACTTGTATATATATATAGCGCACATTACATTTGTAGTTATGACTGTTGGATATATTTTCTCCTTCTAACTAGTTCCTTAGGAATTGCATTTCCGAGTTTCAGTCATGTAAAAAGTACTTCATTTATGTGGTTTCTTTAGTATCTTTGATATAATTCGAGAAAATTAAATTTCACGTAAACATTACTTATAACGTCCTTATTTTTCTTATTTATTAACTATATTAAGCCATTTGTATTTAAATATTTCATGGAAGAACTCTTAAATTATGTCTAACTGTCCTATAAGCTGTTATATTATTTGTTACCATATTTTAAATATCGGATAACTCCACTCCAAGTTATCAGATTTATAAATGTGAATGTTTGAATGTTGCTGAAGATGTGGTTTTTATGAAAATATGTCTGCCTGGGAAATATTTTTTATTTATGTTTTAATTTGTATTGGGTATGGCTTCATATTATCCCCGATATTAATAATAAAATTGCATTTCCCTTTTAACGGAAAATGGCGAAATGTATTTAATTTCCTGTTTAACGCTTTGTGATAATTTTCTTTCAGTTGTAACTGGAATTATTTTTGAAAGGGTTTTATAATTTTCCTTGTCAAATATTGGTTTCTGTTAAACATTATCATGTTCACGTAGGCTTCGACGGTCGTCAGATGTATTTACCTTTTCTTCTTCCGGGTTGGACCGTGTCAAGTTTTTGATAGTTTCCGAGCTGTTTTAATAAAGGAAACTCTGAAAAAGCCATCACATGATGTGCGAAAGCTAGGTAACTATAAAAATCTTGACACAGATCGGAAGAAGAAAAGGTAAATAAAAACATTATCATGTTTCGTTAAAATATATATTACGTCCGACGGTACCGCGGGTACTTTGAGGACATATTCTAAATGAAACATTGTAGTCTTGGTTAAGCGCCTACTCCTCAATATGACTTTCTGCTGGTATAAGAATATCATTTTTACTACATATACTTGCTACATAATGTTATTTATTACGTTTAAGTAGCACATATGTCTTGTAGAATGAACTATTACTTACTAGGGTGTCAAGTAAATCCCTTATTACAGGTACTATATTTTATTAACGTACGCCCCATACACTTCTAAGCGCATTCCTTCTCATTAATCAGCGATCGCTTTAACACTCATGCATACATATCATTTTAGCTTTGTCAATGGTTTTTGATGTCTATTTTGTATGAATTTTTTCGTTTGATTATGCAAAATAACCCACGACAAAATTAATTTAAGTTTTTTTTTTGTTTTTTTTTTCTCCAATATTTATGTTTGTTTTAAAAGTAACATTAGAAGGGAGGTTGACTCTTCTCTTTCAGCCCCACATTCTTAATAAATTGTATTGCTATCTGATTATGGTCTTTCTTAAATAGATTTTATAACTTTGGTAAAGAGTTCCTTGAATTATTATTGTTTGATAATTCTTTATTTATATTTTTTAATTCTTCATATTAGTTTGTTAAGGAATTTATATTATATGAAATTTGGGTCATTTGGATAATAATTATTAAGAACATGATGATAATTGTGGTAAAGCAATCCCACATTTCATTATTAATTTGAATCGCACAGGGAGCTAGAAGAAAAACTCTCTACCTCAGCCGGAAAGGTAGAGTTTTTTTTTCTAGCTCCTTGTACGATTCAAATTAATAATTATAAAGTTTACATATTATTATAAGTGTGCCCATCTTATCAGTTATTCACTTGAAGTACAAGTTGATTCCAATGTTTCTCTTTATGTTATTTTGTTGTTTAGAGCATTGGAACTTTCCCGACCAATTATATTGTATTTAATAGCTTGACTGTGATTTCTGAGTGGTATTTCCCCACCATCCCTTCCCTATGTTAGTTCCCTCAAGAGGAAATTAATTACGGAGTTAGTTTTCGAGCTGACGACAGTGCTTTTGTAGAAGCGCAGCCGTACAAATATCTTGTGGGTTTCCGGGTGAAGCCTTGTACCAGCCCCGCGTACCAGCAGTACGTGTGTGTTCTATGTGGCCGACCTCGCCGGCGGCGTTCTTGTCGCCACACTGCTCTCCGACCACTGCTGTCTACTCCAATCACTCCTTCTTTCTTATAGATGGAAAGAAATCTACCTACAATTTTCCATCTCATTCATTATTTACTTTTTATATATTATTTATGAAGTGGTATGGCTGGATATAAATCTTTTTCTCCATTTTTTTTTTAATTTATCTCCCATGCTAAAACTTCGGATTCAGACGGAGGGGATATGTAGAGCTAACCATCCAATTATAAATATAAATGGTACTAGACAAGAAATGCAGGGGAATAGGACTCGAACCTGGATCTCCTGCTATCCGAATATTATTTATAAAAAAGGTACTAGACAAGCTTCCCATTCTTGATTATAAGGTATTTTTGTATGATGTAAAATATTTGAAAACTCTTCCTCCCTGTGTGTCTGTATGTATATGTGTATTATCCGCTTGCATGTGCATTTAAGTATGCAGTTATACGCCTAATCAGTGCAAGTCCTCGGATTCCCTCTAATGAAAGAATACGCAAATCTCACGGTAGGTTAACTAGCCCCCTACGAACCGAGTAAGCTAGCTATTACACGACGTTGTCTACGCATAAGTCATTTCAGAGTAAAATACTAGTCATTTTCAAACCAATGAGACAGTATGAGTGGGAAACCTTTCTTTTTTGACGGAAGTTTTCGGATCTTCTAAATCTTCCATTCACAAGCTTTTGTTGTAATCTCTGTCCTGAACAAGATGTTATTGAGATTATAACCCTGACCAGTCCAATGGACGTCCCTCCCGAGATGAAGTTATATGGTGAATTGTAGGGTAAATATTGAATCTTGAATATGAAGTTGATATAAAATATATTTACGCGTGAAGGGAGGTTTTCACATCACCGTAAATAGGTGAATGTTACTTTGTTAAGGCTTATTTCAGTGCCATGAGCATAAAGGAAATACTTTGTAATATCCCACACATGTGGGTTCGTAGTGGCTATCGATGTGAGGGGGAGGTGGGGGTAGGCAATCAGCTGTCAAGTGGGAGGGGAGGGGGTCGCCTGCCGCGGACCGGTGCTGGGTCAGTTCCTCGCGGCCCTCCGCCTAGTGTGGGTCGTCCTGTCGTCTGTCTCTGGAGGGTTGTGTCGCGATCTCTTTCACGTCTGATCCATGGTTTTGCGGGTCTTCGTACTCCATCTAGACCTTTTGTAGCTTTTCTTCAACAGCAGGTTCGTTCTCCATCTTTCTCTCCAAGCCTTCAGAGAGGGTTTATGGTAGTTGTTATCAATATTGTAAACGAGTTTACTGCACAGAGTTGTCTGGAATATATTACCAGTACTTTTATTTTCTATTTAGAAGTTATTCTTTTTATCCTTTATTAAACATTACTCCAAAAACAGCTTTAAATTCTATATAGAACAATAAGCTTATGTATATAGTGCTTTACCAAATAAACTTCCTTTTTTTTTTTTTTTTTTTTTTTTTATTGGTTTTATCATTTCACTATTCAAACAACTATACTAAATATCGTCTTAGTCTTTCCTTAAAATAAATTCGATAGTAAGTATTTGCTAAATTCGGGTTAATTATTAATTGGGTTGTTTAAGAATATATTAATTGCTTACGGATTTAACAGAAAAGGCAAGTGAAAAGCTGCGAGGGTTGGTAATTTGAAGGCTGCTTTCTTTCACCTGACTGGTGACAAATCCTCTGATGAAATTTCCATTTCCTCTAGATGTTTCACTTGCCAGCGACAGCTTTGGAAATTGAATGTCCACAGTTATAGGTAGATCTCAGCTAAAATAAAAAGTTGGAAAGATAAGTAATTATTGCTATAACACTCTTTGAAATTTTTGTTCATTTAATTTAATGTTAATGCGCGTTTTAAACATTTGGCTCATGTTTCCTAATTTTTGTATAAAATCAACAAATCGCTACTTTATTATTATTTTAAATAATTTTTATTTGGGCCTTAAATTTTCATATTATTGACAAATAATAAGTAATTAACAAGTATTTAAATATGGTTCTTGTACTTAAGTGACCAATTTCTGGAAAATTTCAAACATAAAAATTGGACTCATGTTTAATTTTAAAAGTCTCGCTTAAAGTAGAATAATAATATATTTAAATTAAATCATTATTACCTATTAATATGTTTTAATATTTTTCGGAATTAAAAAAAATAATTTTTTTTTCATTGAAATGATTTAGGTGAGTAACGATTTCCTATTTATTAATTATTTGTTTCTTGTACCCCTTTGTAGAGAGAGAATTAGTCTTTTTGACTACTCTTTCTACCTTTTTTATCAGTGAGAAACCACTCAGTTATTGAAACAATGATAAAGGTATTACCTGACATTTAATCATGAGTCCATGGAGATTATACAGTGTCATTGAAAATTAGGTCCGCGTGTAACCTATTGGTTGCAGTACTAGATTTCTCTAATTATACCCATTCTAGGTTTGATATCCAGTGAAATTTACATTTTTTTTTTCTGTGCTTCTATATTTAGTTTGTTCGAGACGTGATGCTCGGATACTCTCTCTATCCTCGGGTTAACACGGGGCAGTGTCAGTCAGCTGACACGTTCCCCAGAGTCTCATGGAAATAAGTACATACGAAACGTTTGTTTCTCTCTTGTGTCTCCATTGCTTTCTGTTGGACGGGTATTTTTCCCCATTGGGTATTATGGATAATTGTTTTGTTCTAAATCTGCTCACATTGCATCATTCTACAGTTAGTACTTACAATGTATTATAAATTTTAAACACGCGCATTGAAGTACCTGACGATGCAAGGCTCTATTATTTTTGCCTAGTTACTTCTTTGCATAAATTTTAGATAAAACATAATAATTTTGACCTTGTAGAATATTTATAAATTTCTCTTTTCCGACTGTCTGCCTCTACTTCGGTACTTGTTGCATTACATTATGACTCTTGACTGAGCTATATTAAAATTTCAAAAACTCATACCCCCAAACGAATGAAAACACAAACATTGTAATTTTTATTTTTCAGAAATCCAAAAGTTCTTTCTACTTATGAAATCTGCTACATATGGTTTTCTTTGTACGCCCCTAACCCACACATGTTTGTACTGTTCGCCTTGCTCCATCCAACTTTCTAATTAGGTTCTAGGTTGTTTTAGAAGCGAGTTATGTGAATGGCTAATGTGTTCTGCTTGAAAATATTTTTAACATCCTATTTCTGCTTGTAAGAGAAAATCTAAAATTATTTCATATGAATTAGTTTCTAAAATCTTGGCGTTTAATTATGAAAGATGAGTTTTAAAAACCAAGGTTTAGCTTATTGCATACTTACTTAGTCTTGATATTGATCATATTAAATACAATTTTCAAATGAAAATTCTTACTTATTTATTTAATTTTTTTATATTAAGGGGATGATTTTGAATTTTCTACGAAAATTAGTAAGCTTTTACGAATCGTAGTCTTCCAGAGGGAAATGAGAACTAATGACGCAATTCTTGCACGATTGTACTCTCAGTTCCTCTAAATAAAGTCTAAGAAAAAAAAGGTGTCATTGAAAAGTATTGTTTCCCAAAGGAAATTTTCTGATATTAGGAATTCGATCAGTTTATATTCTAAATAAAAAAAAATAATCCCTCCC
>KZ807376.1:486269-508094 GCA_000696205.2 Oncopeltus fasciatus | reverse complement strand
TTTATAAATATTTTATTTGGTTGTGGTATTTTATCCCACGTAAATTTTAAACAATTAATGAGAGGGAATAGAATAAAAAATCTAACTGTCCCAGCCAGGAATCGAACCTGGATCTCCTGCTATCCGGGCCGGTGCACTTGCCAGTTGAGCTACCAGGACGCGCCAGGTATCTCATTCAATTCCCTCTACATTGGCGAGAGCCTAACCTACGAGAGAAACAAGAACTTTGTCTTACTCTCGAAGGAGCTAACATTGTCATACATTTTGTCGATCACATTTTCTCACAATGTTTGGCGTTCTCCAGATCGGCGGCCATTTCTTTAGTTTCAAAAAACAGCATTTAGAGCTCTTCGTACAGAAAATTCCACCAAAGGGATTTCGTTCGGTTCGAGATTTCTGCATCACCTCTATAAGGAAATTTGCAAATCTTGTAATTTCTTGAATCGCCGTAAACCATTAATTTCGAGAAGCGAAATTTATCTACTGAAGTCTGAATAATCTAGATAGTTTAAACCACCATAGAAAATAATGAAATTATTTTAATAATAATAAAATATAACAGGTCACTTTATTGTAAGAGGGCAATATCACAAGTCTGTTAACCATCGAGTCAGTAGCAGTAGTTAAAATGACGTGCAAGGGAGTCCTGGAAGTGCATTATCGCACGATCTAGCGGAATTACTTATAAACTAATTTTAAATTCTTATAAGCATATGAAAAATTGTTCTAAAATACCGGGATTTTGAGTTCGGGGCTCGCTATCTTTAGGTCAGCACAAATTTGAGGGAGCGGTCTTTAGGTCAATAAAAATAGTTTTTAAACTATTTTCTATTGAGAAAATAAACTAAAATTAACAAGATCCCAAAAGGAGACCTTCAAGAAGAAAAAGAATGAAACAGATTTTTAAATTGGAATTAATTTGATTTGTAGCGGGTATTTTAGCAGCATATAATTAAATTTATGTTGACAATAATAGATTAACCGCTGCTTTTTAGAACGTATTAAAACAACATTGAAAGTCACACCGGAGATGCGTAAACTTAAGATGTGTAGACTTCCTATATTTCATTAAAGATGCGTGTAGATGAGAGCGTATGACTAATTTGATCATAAAAACTTGAAATAATAATAATCCTTAGAGGTAAGATTATTCTAGAATGCTTAAGAGGGAAAAGTAGGGGATATATAAATATCTTCTTCAATATTAATTATATATATTGTAAAATTAGTTCATTGAAAATTCTATGTATATAATTATACGTATAAATAATATAGATAAAATTCTAGCTTCTCCTAAGTGGGATCATGGGAGATCCGTCGATTTTTTTAGCATCATCGGTGCAACGTGAATAGCTAGATTTCCTTACGATAAATCTGCTAAAAGGACAGTATTAGTGGCTGTCATTGCGATCGGACAAAGGGATGGAAATTACATAAAAACCCTTCTATTGAGGAGGGCATCAGTCTCGTCAAGGAAGAATGGAACATTACCGCCATTGATTTGTCTGGGTTCTATATTTGCTTCAACCACAGGCTCAGCACACATTGAATCATTAAAGAGCCCCTTTACCACTAAAAGGTCGTCTTCTATGATCAATAATAAATGGGCCGATTAAGAGATGCTAAAATAATGAATGAGCTAGAGCTGTTCTTCGATCAAACTAAGTTACGAGTNCCATAGTATTTATCAAGCTTAGCCTTTGTTTCAGTGATGGTTTTTTTCCGCAAAAAATAATGCTTGATGAGCACACGAAATTCACTTTTCTCCATTATCTCCACAATTCACGAAGTTGTTTGTCTTTAAAGACTGTCAAACACAAACTAAAAGACCCAGCGTGTCCAAACTTTTACAGGAGTTTAAGCATAGATGCTTGTTGACAGGAGCAGTGTTGCCAACCTAATTATAATGAGGGAAATTCAAAAAGTCACGCACTTAATGACCCGCCCTCGTACATAAAATTCTAGCTTCTCCTAAGTAAGATCATGAAGATCCGTCGATTTTTTTTCGCATCATCAGTACAACGTGAATAGCTAGATTTCCTTACGAGAAATCTGCTAAAAGGACAGTATTAGTGGCTGTCATTGCGAACGGACAAAGGGATGGAAATTACATAAAAACCCTTCTATTGAGGAGGGCATCAGTCTCGTCAAGGAAGAATGGAACATTACCGCCATTGATTTGTCTGGGTTCTATATTTGCTTCAACCACAGGCTCAGCACACATTGAATCATTAAAGAGCCCCTTTACCACTAAAAGGTCGTCTTCTATGATCAATAATAAATGGGCCGATTAAGAGATGCTAAAATAATGAATGAGCTAGAGCTGTTCTTCGATCAAACTAAGTTACGAGTCACTAAGCTTCAGAAGATGTTAAATTTAAATGTCCATCACAAAGGAGAATTTTGAATAAATAAAATTTCAGGTAAAGTACATAATACTACTTATTTTAACTAATAAGATAACCATTCTGAAAATAAACAAGTTTTCAAACTGCCATGAATCATTAGACTAGCGATTATATAGGTAAAGTAGAAGAAATTGCCCCTTATTCCTGTAACAATTTACTTTTTTTATTGTGCATATTTATAGCAGTAAAGCTCTCTAAAAAGTGTAGGGAAAATAAATGAAAATCCTGTCAATCAGGAACTTCCTAAATTAAGCCAGTTCCTAAACATCGTGACAATGAATAGTTCTATTTGAACTTACTATGTTTAAGCCCTACTCTTAATAAACCGATTTCCTGAATAATAGAAAAATAACCTTGAATATTTAATGTATAATAATCCTTAAATAATTCCATTGAGTTTAATTACAACTGTATAACCTTGAAAATATTTCAAATAAACATTTTGGGTTAAAGATAAATACTCACTCTTCATGAACTAAATTTCATACTTTATTGTACACATATTTAAACAATCATTTTTTTATTTATTATTTAAGTATCAACTTAAGCTGTATTTAGATAAAAATTATGGTCGCTATAGTTACTAAATATTCTGATCAAGAATCATGTTTCAGGCTAACCCCTACTTATAATTTTAATTGTTTAGCAGATTTCTCATTGGGAAATAAAGCTCCTGGTTGAGATGTATTTTAATAGTGAGAATATTTGATTTAGCAAGGTGGTATCCTCTAAGCCTTGCCACATAAAGAAAATTGTACAACTTTAAAAATTATTTTATTCTGATTTAGCTGCTCATTTGCACTCTTATTTTGTCCATTGTTTGCCTCATTTTGATTGACAAGTGCTAAATTACGTTGAAACCGGCAGAAAATATGCTACAATCCATATTATCGTGCGCTCTCGTACTTAACATTATGATATAGGGGATAATAAGGTTATCCCCCACTCCTAGTCGCCATATTTTAGTCAATAACGAAAGTTTTTCATTTTGCATTTAACAAACCGAATTTGCTTAGTAGGCAGCATCGGGGAAAATATTTAAAAAAAACTATCATGAGAACAACCTCAACAGCTATATCCCCTCGGAATTCTCTAAAAATACCTCATGGATCCCTAGAAGCCTTATGCGAAGAGTAAGGCACGCTCTTTTTGGACTGAAAGTTAATTGAATCTCGAAGGCCTTCTTAAAATTGATTATTACAGTTAAAGACCAGCCGGGACGGTAAAGACTCATTCGCGGCAAGAACTAATACATTGGCATTGTTGGAGACTAATGAAATCTCTTCATACGGTGCGTTTGTTACAGGTGGTGAGCTGTGCTACAGCGACTTGGAGCTACTCCGAGATTGGAATTACAACGTCACTGAATCGATGGCCGATCTTCTCTCCAGTACCGGGGTCTCTGAGATCTACCTCCTAGCCAAACGGCTCAAAACCGATTTCCCCCTACTCGACGCCACCTATACTGAAGATAGGTTCAAGGTAAGTTTGCCTTCCCAGCTCAGGAGTAGAGCGTTTCCTTAAGTAAAACATATTAAGATTAAGTGGCATATAGCTGGTTTATAAAATGTAATCTAAAATAATTGAAAAGCAACTTAATTGAGCCGGAAAATTCGGGTCTGACTTAATCACTTACCAACCCCCTAAATCCTCCACTCCTTCTCATCTGAACAATGGTGCTACACAACTTCATACTCTTTCTTAATTAATTTCTCACGTGGCATTAAACTAAATAGCATGGGAAAAGATTGGCCATTAGATTTAAAGCATTCCATTACCTGCAAGAAATTATTTTCGATCCATGTTGGGTTTAGAATAAAATCTATCCAAAATAATGTAGCAAGAGTTCGACTCGGGTAGCCATCGAACAGCTAAGTATATTAAATGGTTAAGAAGCTACGACCTCGAAGGCGTTCTTAAAGTATTTTAATAAAAAGCGTATAACAATGGAGGTTCTTGACGTGCTTTTTTTTTTTTCACTTATCAGAATAATCTTATTTCCTTAGTTGACTGATACTAAAATATTACGATGCCAGTTTGGTTCTAGTTCATATATTTTAGTTGTTTATTAACAATAACACCAATTAATTGATTAATCTATATTTCAGATTCGCTTTACGGAAAATAAAAGAACAAAGGAGAGTGCAGATGCATTCACATACGGCCTTTTTGGAAGAAAAATAGACCTCCCTGATGACTTCATTGATAAACCACTTTTAGAAGTAAGATGCAACTGTTATGAATGTCCTCTGAGGCTTTATAAAATATAAAGATTAGCTATTAAAATTTCTGAATATTTTACCACACATTACTGCCATATTAAAATAAAGAGTTTCAAATTATTGATTATAGTAATACATTACTATTATATTTTTCATAAAATAAAAAAAATGTTTGGACTTAATACAAAACTAATAAATTACAAAAAAAAAACCCTTGAGCTCTAACAGTGAATAGCAGGAGTCACTCAATGTATGACCAATTTTAGGTTGTGTAAATGCTTTACAAGAAATGTTTAGGAGTATTCAATGAGCAACTCGAAATGTTTATATATTGTTCTTTACATTTCAGATTACTTGGATTTTATTGTTAATGAATAAAGAATTAAGTAAAATAATTTAGTGAAGGCTCCTACTTGAAAAGTAAATGAATAAAGACATGGACCAACTTATTTGATCTAGTAAAATAATTTCCAAATATTGTATAAAACTATATTTCTTACAAACATTTCAGGGGTAACCTGAGTTTATTAGGCACCTATAACTACCATCAATTGATAACGTCCCTATAGTTGTTTAATTTTGCAGTTTCTCTTTTTAACAGATCTCCCATAGGAAAATAATCTATTCACATAGGTATGTATATGTGTTGGTACATACATATATATAAATATAAATGGGGTCCAATGGGGAGTGATGCATAATTTTGACCACATGTTTAGTCAAACAACCACATTTAAATTAAGACTATGGAATGTTATAAGTCTTTAATGTACTCTTAACTGAATTTTAACAGGATCTTGACATTAAGGCACTCCGGGTAGTCCGCTGGCTGGATACAGAGCCCATTGCGAAGAAACCTCATACTATATATTACAGTAAACATGAGAGGCTCCACCATTTCTCTACTTAAATAGTGATGGGCAGGCGTTTTAGGGACATAATAATTGGCTTCAATCTAATTAGGCCAAGAATATCAATAGTCTGTATAAAAGGTATATTTAAAAACTGCTTTAACACAAGTGCTCATGCCCCAATTGAGACTGTTTAGGAATCTGATTTTTTATGAAACTATACACCAACTAAGATGTAAAAATCATTGCTGGTTATATGAATGCCAAGATGGGTCAAAAAAGTTTTTAATCTCAAATAATGAATGCAGCTTCAACAAACGAAAATGAGCACAGGCTGATAAACCTAGGAGAGATACTATTCCCATAACATTCATAAGGGCAATTGGCTCATTCAAAATGGATTTACATTGAAAAAAATAGATTACGTCCTTATTTCTACTAGGAACAGATCTAATTTATTTTACATCCGTGCCAATCGCGGACTCTGATCACTTTCATAACCTATTAGTCAGTGATCCCGGGTAGGTCAGGTATGCCCCAAAGTTATGAAACTGACCTTACATAAACTAAGCAACACTTAAATAAATAAAAAAAACATCACAATAGTCAGTGATCCCAAACCTGCTCAAGACTAAAGCATAGAGCTGTTACTAGGCTGAAAAATAATTAGCCACCAGTACATGAGGAACTTCCAGCAGAGCTCTTTAAAATGGTGGCATTGAGCTACTTAAAGCCCTCTGAGAACTAATTTTTGAAATAGTATTAGTGCTCTTCCAAAAGGTTGGTATAGAACCATCTTTTTCCAATTAACAAGAAAGATAAAAATCCCTTAAGCTGTTATATTATCATGAATAATTTTTACTGCTTTTATACATACATGTTCATTGTAAAGATAAGTACAAGTAATCACTTACTGGCTCAATTTTGTGTGATTGCTCTCCAGTTGGAGGTGTAGAGGTCTGCGGTATCCCTGCTGATGGCGTCCTCTCATCTAAGCCATGGCCTGCCTCTTCCTCTTGTCCTGTAAAACTGCCCATTCAAAAACTTCCTTCTGATCACTTCCTCAGACCTAGTTACATTCTTAAATATTACCCTTTTTAACTCTTTTATTAAAAAAAAAAGAAAGCCATTGAACATAAATTTAAAAAAAAATTATAATTATGATTTTTAAAAATATACTTACTAATAGTCTACATGAAGAAGCTAAAAAAAAAACAAATTTAATTTAGTCCTAATTGTATGCTTAAGTTTCTTTCTTAATATTCACTCTTCATAAAATTGTTAAAAATCATAAACATTAGACAATTACATTTTACACCTATTAAGCTTTATATTTTAAAAATTCTAATAAAAACAAATATATTAATGATAATGATTATTGTTTTATCTCTCCCCCTCAACATCGGTCACTAACAAATACATCCAACATTTTGTGAAAAAAAAATTAATTAAATACAGGATTTTACTTACTTCATTTTTAAAATTCTAGGTGCTAAATATGTGTGTGTATATATAGACATTCTGTCTTTTACATTTTTTTCACAAAATTTTGGATGCATTGAATGGATAAAATTTTTCTACTTCAAAAAAAAAAAAAAAAAATTGAAAAATCTGTTCATACCATCATTAACAACTTGATTTTCCTGAGAGATATCAGCTTTTAAAAAAAATAAATGTTACTTGATTTGTGTTTCAGAGTAAAAAAAACTGTTCGAATTGGGAAAAGAGTATGAATAGTGAAGGTGCAGAAAAGCAGAATGAACATTTCATAAATGGACCATTTATGAAGGAGCTCATTGAATCAGTCAGCAAAAGGCTAGGCTTCAAATACCAACTTCACTTCAGTATGGCTATAAATGAGTTGTTTTAGCTTAAATATAATTTCCAAGATATACCATGATAACATTTAGTATATTTCCTTCTACTTCTATTTTATGCTCACACTAATTTTAGTTCTTGTGACCAAAATGCTTAACTGCCCTATTACTGGTCAGTTTATTGGTTGTTTTTTTTTATAATAACCTTTTTACTTGCACTTAACAATAAAATAAGTATAATAATAAATCAATGGTATATTACCAAGTGAGTTTTTCTTTGGTGAAGTAAAAGTCTTATTTTTTGGGGAGCACCAATAAAACATAAAAACATTGCTTACATCAATTTTTTTTTTTTGCTGACCCTAGGTCCTAAAAATAAAATATTAGGCAAAATGTGGGTAATAGTGTATATTACTATATTAGTTATACATTCAAAACATCAATATAACAAGTCTGTTGAATTCTTTTAATCTGAAAAAAGTTATATTAACTAGAAGAATTTTTTAAAGAATCAATTATTTTTCAGATGTAATAAAAGATATTTATGACATGTGCAGATTTGATAAAGCTTGGCAACCAAAATCTCAATCCCCATGGTGTTCTGCTTTCACGAAGGATCACTTGCAGGTATTTAAGTTCATCCTTTGGAAGATTTTTAAATAATATCATTAATAAATTGTGTCATTCGATAACAGAATGTATCATACTAAGCAATAAGTTGGTCCACCCTTCTTCTTCTGCAATAAATAAAATGAACATAATTCATTACAAGCTTGTTTATTCATTTTGTGATCTGAACAAAAAGTGTATGAATTATTAAGTCTGCTATTATTCAATTTTGGTATTACTAGAATTATAGTTATTTAGCAAAAGATTTTAAGTACATGATTTATTCATTTTTTTTTTTTTTTTTATAATGCAGGTTATGGAATACCATGAGGATTTAAACTGTTACTACAGATCAGGCTATGGAAACCCTTTCATGTCAATGCTTGGATGCCCCCTTGTAACAGATCTCATTAATTCTTTTCAGAAGTATGTATTGCACTATNTTAAATAAAATAAAATAAAATTTGAATTTCATAATAGTGCCATTTTTCAATTTTCTTGATAATAAAGACATTATTAAAAACTAAGTACTACGATTTGTTAAGCTTAAGCAATAATTGTGACTGATAAACCACTAAAATGTTTCGAATATAATCCCAAACTTTAATTAACCACTTTCTTTGGTGTATAGAAAATGTGATTAAATAATTATTATAATATTGCATTCTGGGATTTACATATTTATAGGAAAATTACAGCCAATTTAAAGCTTAGAGAATGTTTTCGAACAAGTGGAGGGTATCAGGCTTTAGCCTATTCTTAATGAAGATAATTATTAAATCTACAAGTACTTACTATTATTGAATAATTGTTTTAACTATTAATAGTTAAAAGGTTCACCAGTTTAAATAAAAATGACATTCCAATGAGCATTCTATTACAATTCAGGGTTTTAAGGAGACTTAGCTGTAAATAATCTGATTTTAAGAGATGATTATAATTGTTTTTATTTATCATTAAATTTTTATTATTTATAGTTTCACATAACCGAACTAAGGCAACTAGTCATATAAAAAAAACTTAAAAAATACACCCTTTCTCTTTAGTTTGATTTTGCTTACTAATATATATATATATTCATATTCAAGGGGTTGTTATTCAAAAGACCCCCCCCCCAAAAAAAAAATCTTGATAGTTCTATATAACTTTGAAGAATTTTTCTATTTCTATGCTTCAGTTTTGATGCATTCAATTTCATTGTTTACATATCTAGTCTAGCACTAGATCTAGTCCAGTACTGATGTCTAATACTAGATAATTAAAGAAAAAAAATTTATATTTATACACATATCATGAAAAATAGCAACATTCCTTCAGAATTTGCTATGAAAATGGCCTTTCAATCCTTTACACTTGGAAGAATGATAAAATTAGTCTTTTAGAAATATAATTCTTAATAGATTAGTGAAACTAAAAATGTGCACTAACTAAATAATAATTAAAACTTTTAGGTTTTGTTTGTAGATTACCCATTTACATTGACAAAAAAAATAAGCTTTACTACTATATGATTAGTAATTGTTAATTTTTTTTTTATGTACCTAAATCTGCTACAGTTAAGGGCATATATATGTTTTAGTCGAACTTTAGCTGAAGAAACAAAAGAACCAGGTCCCTCAGCAGTTCTGAACTTTGGTAGCTCATTAAACCTTCGTTCTCTACTTGTAAGGCTCGGTATTGCACATGACCAGGTCACCATCACAGCTGACAACTACAAGTCAATGGAAAAGAGACAATGGAGAACATCACTGATCAGTCCCTTTGCAGGAAATTTTGTGGCTGTTTTATACAAGTAAGAAACTATAAAACTGATAAATATTATACTGTCAGAAAATATATTTCTATTATATGCACATGAGTGATGAGAATAATAGGGTCATCAGCTAATGACTTTTAGTAGTCCTTGAGTAGTGGTGGAGGTGGGAGAGGGATGAAGCTGGAAAGGCATTGGAGACTATCAAAAAACAATTTTAATTCTAAAATTAATATTCTTTACCCAAACAATAATTTTTTAAAGAAGCAATCATCACTTAAGATTAATTTTTAATACCATATAGAGAATCACGAGTATTCCAAGGTTAACAGGTGTTGGAAACAGGGCAGATCATCCTGCTTCAGGGAGAAATATCATATCGCATGTTCAAAAGTGTTAATTGGTGAGAGGCAGGCATAAATCTCTGAGGACTGAACCAAGCAAACTTAGTGCAGTTAAGGATTCTTTGGGTTCAAAAACCCATTAAATAATAAGATAAATGATTTTATTCTTTGAAACTAAGTAAATTATTGCTTTAAGTAAAATATATTTAATTATGTAAATATTATCTAAATTATCAATTTGAATAAGAAATGTTTGATGAAATGTGATATTAACCATTTATATAGTTTTGGTGAATAAACAATCATACTATTGCCTACATTTAGAATAAAAATTGCCATTCTGCAGGTTAATAGTTCATTAATGAAATGGAATTTTTTTTTTCATTTAATATAATTTAATTCACTGAATAATATGATTAGTTGGGCTTTTAGCTTTCATTTAATTTGAAGATATATTTCAAATACATTACACATTACTGTAATTAAGTTTAAATATTAACATCATGTTCTCTGTTTGACTTTCAAAAAACTATTTTAGTTGAACTAAGTTATTGATATTCACGTAGGCTTCCACGGTCCTCAGACATATTTACCTATACTTCTTCCGGGTTCAACCGTGTCTAGGAGTTTTTAGGTGCCAAGCTTTCACACATCGTGTGATGGCTTCTTCAGGGCTGAATGGAGAATGAGAGCGTCTCTTGGTGTAGGGGCCTTATATACCCCTCTTCGTTCGGACAACAAACGATGTTCGAAAGCTTGGCACCTAAAAATCCAAGACACGGTTGAACCTGGAAGAAGTATTGGTAAATAAGTTATTGATAATTAGATAATTTATCAATATTTATTAGACTTTTTATGGTTCAAAGTAATATTTATATATTTTGCTCATTTTGATTATTTTTACATTAAAATGTAGGCAGTGTGCATTATAATTGTAAGTACTAAGTGATTATAGTCTCAAAAAGGCAGTTTGTCTCCTTTGACAAATTGATACTGTTATTCACAATGCAATAATGATTTATACATGAAGAGAGAAATTTATTTATTAAGGATTTCCTTAATAGTAATTCAATGTATTTCCCATTGTTACATATTCACATTTTACTTTTATAGAAAGAAAATAACTAATATTCAGTTCATTCAATTAAGATTAATGTATTTTGTTTTGGATAATTCATCCCAATATAAATATTATTTATCAATTAATATATACTTGTCCCAGCCAAGAGTCGAACCTGACGCCGGCCCGGATAGCAGGAGATCCAGGTTCGAGTCCTGGCTGGGACAGATAGATTTTTTTATTTCCAAATTGGGACAAATGGGAAGAAAAAGTTCCAGGATCTGGAGATTCTGGCGAGGGACAGTAACTAATAGGCTGATGCAGTACCAAGGCGTTGAAAAGCACGAAGAGGAAAAATAAAGAAAAATAAGTGAGTGGTTGTCTAAGCGATCAGTAATAAATAATTTGTGCTATTCAAGTAAATAAATTGTTTTGTTAAATAAATAAAGTTTAATGTAAAGAAGCGGATACTTTTTAATATATGAAAGTCTTTAAAGATTGTTTTTCATATATTAAAATAATTTAATACGTGTTCCTGGAATGTAACAAATTATAGCTGATTCATTGCGTTACGGATATTTAGCTTTACATTATTTGGTATTTATTATGCATTATACAATATTCGTAAAAAAAGGAATTTTCTTTTTCGTTTCCGCTATTCTTTATCACTGTAACGTGTAACTTCTCCATAGTTTCCGATCCTTGTATTTCAATTCCATATTGATGATTCTTCTACCTGTTTCTTTACCCTTGGTATTGGTTGTTGTTATTTCCAGGTTTCAAGATGATTTTAAACTTTATTATTATAAAATGTACACATAGATCGACTATATAATTGTTTATATGCATGTAACTATTCACCATTGCTGGAACTCTTAAATACTTAGTGCTTGAAATGAGACATTTAAGCAACAAAAATTGAGAACGGGAGTCATAAAGAGGCCAGACGATTCCGGTCATGAATCAGCCACGGAGAAAGCTGCGTTAAGACATTTGACCGTGGTGTCATCGGGAACTGCGTGGTTCCCCCAGAGATTTGCCCAACCGCTGCGGGACCAAGGGCACACTGGCCATTAGGGGTGGTGCCTCTTTCAAAAGGCAAAAAGCAAATCATCCTTGGAGCATTGGACGTCTCTTTTCACCGGACATGGGTTCACATCCTTGTTCCTTATCTAATAATAAGGCCCACTACACAGGAATCTCTTTTAGTTGGACAGAAACAGAAGTAAATTGCTATATTCGAATTTATAAGACAGGAACATGAATTTCTTAGACAATCGGGCTAGGAATTGTTCTGGGGGTCTCTTCATCTATCTAGTAATGTTTCTAATAATAGTAATAGTAATAGTAATGTTCCTTAATGTGTGCTTTTCGTGAATTTGTTATAAAAATAAACATATACAATGATATTTAACACCTATTGAAATATATATTTTAGAATGGAACATGCTTTACCTTTGACCTAATATCCCGAAAATTCGTTAAGAAATTAGCGATTCCATCGTAATCTGGTTTGGTGGTAACCATGGAGTTACTAATAAACATGATTGAGATAATAATTAGCTTCTAAATTATTTTGCTTATAAAATTCCTTGTAGCGTATATGCAGTAACTAAGTTATAAATTCTCTATCCCCAGACAATAAATAAATTTAGACAATAAATTCTCAGACTGCCATTGATAGTNAATGTATTTTGTTTTGGATAATTCATCCCAATATAAATATTATTTATCAATTAATATATACTAATTTGTTTTCATTAATTTGAATTTTATTATATTTTAGGACATCAAAATTTGTGTAACTTATATACATCTGAACCATTGCCATGTAGAAAACTAAGTAAGACATCTTTTACTGCTTGTTGCGGGTGTACTAGTCTGTACAAAAATGTCATTGATAATTGATTATTATTTTTCTGCATTAATACTATTTCAATGTTCCCATATTTTATTAAGAAGCCAAATTTTTCATTTGCTTGTTCCAGGTGTGGTGAACAGTTCAAAGTTATATTCTACCTCAATGAGCAATATATTGACTACAGAGGATGTGATGTGGGACTCTGCAACTGGACATATATATATGAACGATTCTCCCCCATAATCCAGCAGTCTCAGTGCAATTTAGATTTCTGCAATACCAGTTCTGGAACCTCATTAGCTAGTCAGTGGGCAATTATATTCACAATGATAGCAACTGTTCTTTCATTGGTAAAATAGAAAGAACACATTACTTCAACTCTCTTAGTCCCATGAAAAATGCGAGGTGGTGATGCCTACAATAAATTGAAATTGTAAATCTGTGTTTAGTTCCTCTGAGGTACTTCAATATTAGGTCTTAACACTGTACAAAAAGCAAAATTTTTATGTTCTTATGTAATTTAAAAATATTCTCTTAAACCATTCAAACATTTTTACAACCTGAGTGACAAGAGTAATGTATATAATTGTGATTATGTATTCTGTTTGAGACCCCAATAACTTAAAAATTTAAATTTTAGTACAACAAGAATTGTCACATAAAGCAATACTTAAAGATCATTAAAGAAAATAAACTAATTCTTAATTTTCAAAAATAATGTTTTGTTAGGCTTGAAGATTAAAGTATAAAATGTATAGCAGAACTTAAAAAATTAGAACTTCTTTTTTTTTATCTTATGTTAGGCTTATTTTTAAAAAAATTATTTTTTTAAAAAGGCATGATTGTCACAATCTTCAGTAAATTGTACTTGCCTCAACAAAAATCCATAGTCATATAGTCATATAAAAGAAATTTCAAAAAACAATTTTTATATTTTAACAAGTCTTAAACTTCTAAAAAAGTTATAGTGAAAATCAGTTAAATTTCTGAATTAAAATATAATTGTCAAGTTTAATAAAGATAACTGGGAATTAAAAGGAAAAGTATCACAAATTACAAGTAAAAAAAAAAAAAACTAATGCAACTATTTTTAAAATAAATAAATTTAAATAATGGTAAAAATTACTGGTAAAATTTAAATAATAAATCAGAAAAATAAGAAGAAATAGCAAAGCTCAGTAGATCTTGCTAACAGGTTATTTACTAAAATTAACCAGTAGGCACAAAAAAAAAAATCAATGATTAAATGTACTCTCTATTCATGTATTACTATAAATATTAATTTTCAATGTTTATCATTACGACTATATTGCTGACTGGAATTGATATTAAAGAAATTATGTAAATCTTTCATAATTTAATTTTTTTAATTACTAAATTACTGAATATTTTATTTAATTTGCAACATATAATATTCTCTAATAAGAATGACTAGTCACAGTTGTTAAAAAGAAAAAAAAAGTATAGAAAATAAATATAAGATGGCATGGGTTCAAAGGAATTTCGAAGAAGTTTATCTATAGATATATGCCTTAAAAGAATCCAGGTCAATATAACTCATGAGGGGTTAAGTTTGTAGCCCAGCTTTAAAATCCCATAAATGAGTAATATATAAATCGATTAAGTATTTAAGTGATGCATCTTGCGATGTTCAATATCTATGTCGTTTTATTTTAATTAGCTCTAAGATAAATATAACAATATATTTTTGTAATTTTCTAATTTTTATTTTAACATAAACCTTCTCTCTTTTTATATATACTTTAGCTAACAGTATCAGTTAAAAGAGCAAAAAATGCATTATTATTAAATATTGCACTATATTAATTTATTAAAATGAAGTTTTTAACAATAGGCCCTTGAAGCTATGTAAAATAATTAAATAAGGCTCATTACTTTTCCAAGCAATATTGACCAATAAATAATCCTCCTCTGAAAAATTAGTCCTCTCTTCTTTTTTTATTAAAACAGAAGGTCTTCTCCACAATGTTAATATATGTACACACACACACACATTTACACTGTATCTCTAATGATCATCGCGGAAAGAAATAGTTTTTGTTGGAGATTGCAGGAGTCTNAATTGTGATATTCATTCCACATTATTTCTTGTTGTAGCGCTTAGGGATGGTCCGTACCATGCATATATATATATATATATATATATATAATAAGATCAGGTGGGAGAAAAGTGTAGTAAAATTTTTGGGGAAACTTCTCGAGGGAAGAAAGAAAGTCTTTCACATCTCAGAGTGCACAACTAGACTTGTCTTTCCATAAATCTCGATCACCCTGATGATGACTTACAAGTTATGACGAAATGTCGGCATTGATAAAATAATTACCCAATAATTTTGGAGTATTTTATATTTCTGATCCTGGCCGAAACCCTGACTAATTTTTGCCAGCTTAATACTCGACAGCCAACCAACCTCCAACTATGTTGTTTTATAGATTGGAGGCCATAAGTTAGTGCAACTTTTCAAGGAGACTCAAATATACTTAAAATAATTTTGTTTTGTTTTTTGCAAATAATGTATGAAACTCTCCCAAATTTTTATTGAAAACATTTCATTCTAAGACGTTTTTCTTATCTATGTATTGGCCTTCCTTTCTTTTGTAAAATTGCATTTTGAAAATAACAGCTCTTTAGCTAAGAGGAATCCATTGGTGTGTCTGCTACAGAGGCACAATGAGACTAAAAGGCGCAACAGATCACTGTACCTGTGCACTGTGTCTGTCCTGACAGGAGCTTTTAACCATCCATCCAGATTCAAGACACTGTGATCCACTCTGCCCATGCTTACCTTTAGGCCACTCTTGTCTAACATAGTCGTGCATTTCTTCTCCACAACTCCAGAAGCACATGAAACAAGGATATTTGCTCTGGTCACTTTGTAGTCCAAGGAAACTTAATTGTTTCATAAAATTAAAATTTATATATTTAAGGAAGCAAAATAAAATTAGAATTATGGTAAGTAAATCATTATATATATATATTACTGTTATTCACAATGCAATAATGATNGCTTGTTTGTATTAGGCACTCGATTGCGAAATGTTATTTGAAAATGAGCATTGCTAATGTGCTTATTAGATGATTTTAGTTGGGATTGGGTCAAGGTAGTGCACATTGTTAATATGCATATCTCCAAATATGAGAAGAGAAAAGTTTGTCAATAAACATGGGTTTGGATGGGTTTGGTAGACGTGTATATAAATATACTGGAGATAGTTGTCTTCTACAGATTAGAGATATTTCACTAGCTTTAGATTCGCTAGTCGGATCTCACAGTGCTTTCCGACATCTTTAGGCTTCGTCCACTGGCTGAATGTGATTGGCTACAGGAAATCCAGTTTGGATAGACTGCTTCGAACCTGAAGGTTATTTTTCTCAGTGCACCAAGCGTGAAGGAAATATTTAGTGGATCGGAGTTACCTTCAATAAATACTAAGTGAGAGTATGTTATTTCCTTAAGTATGTCGAAAGGTTATACTGCAGTAGAGGTATACAGGAGACATTTGCAAAGTTTTCACTAAATAGGTCTGATAAATTAAAAAATAATCTGTTACAGAAGCTTCTCTTCCTCCTTTTTTTTCCGCTGAAGAGGAATTGCCACGACAAGAAATATTATTAACTTTGTAGCATTCTTCTTTTAGCGGTGTGAGACCATTTAGAAGTCTCTTTTGACAGAAGGACTCCATTTAAGAGGAATAGTAGGACAGGAAGACAATCCCTGTAATAAGTTTTGTCTGAAACCCTTCAATCTGTTCTTGCCGAGATTAGTGGATTCTTATTGGACAGGATGGTTAGTTTATTAGTGTCAATATTAAAAGCTCCTTTGTCTGTGTTGGTCAACCCCCACAATCACCATGAAACCCAAAGGGGGGTGGAGGTTTCAGGCATAATACTCCAGCTCTGATGTAACCTGACGGTCGGAGGGGGGTGGAATGGTTGATTTACATTGGATTCCAACTGCAATGTGGTGTTAAGTGGTACTAATGAATAAGTATTATTATTATTATTATTAATTAGTTGGTTTTACATATGTTAATTTTAAAGTAAAATCATTTAATCTTAAGAGTTTAGGAAATTTTTAAAAATAAGATAGAAAACCACAATGAAAATTTCTGATAAGTGGTAGTCCTAGAGACAGTATGAGCAAAAATAAAGAATAAATGTGATCTCAGAAGGCATGTGCAGTCTGGCAGATGAGTGACTACAGACAGATACAGAAAGAATAAGCAATAAATGTTTATACTTACTCAATATAAAAAATGAAATAATTAATTATAAAAATTGATGTACCAAATAAATCAAGAAAAAATAATAAAATTTCATAATTTCAAAATTTGGTAGTGCAAATTATTTTGATATCTTAGAGGAGAAAATCTGATTTTCTATAACATTGCATGATTATATCAAAAGTACATTCAAATGATTTGATTCTTCATAGTTATTCATAAATCTCTTACTAAGCAGATGACTCAATAGCTTTTATCTGCATTGAAAGAACAATACAGAAAAGTAAGTAGAAAGTGGAGAAACATAAATATAGGAAGATGTATTTCTTTAATGAGACTTCTTCCTAAAAAGAGGTAAGTTAAGTTTGAGAAGTGATAACAATCAATTGTCACACATAATGAAAAGGTTTAGAACTTATTAAAGGTCTTTAATAAGGCCTAGTTACCTTAGTAAGGTAAAAACCTTATTTTAAAATAAAAAGTTATCAAGATAGTATTAAAAAACATACTTTTTTTCTAGATATCACGCCACAATGATTTCCTTTCCTCTTTCTAATAGTGTGAAATTTAGGTAGCCTGGGAGTCTTAGTCAAATCCCTTTCCAACCTTTCTTTGTCTCTTTTTGGGCAAGTGCAAATTCTAACACCAAGAACTTTTCTGCCCATCACTTCACCACTGGAGAAAAAACAAAATAAAATAAAACTTCTAATGACAAGGTTTTAAGCATATATTTCCAGATGCACTTTTCTTAGTTTTACTTTAGGAGAGAAGGGGATGAACTATTACAATTTTAACACTACTAGTAGGTTTATTTATTTATGATGCATTTCATTTCAAAGGTTTGCACTAGAAATTATTTATACCGATACATCTGAAAATATAATTAGTTCAGTGACATAGTAACAAGACCTTTTCTAACAATTAATTAGAAGAAGAAAAATATATAATACTTTAATTAAAAAATAATTTGTAGTTAAATGTAATTTACTGATAGTACTTGTAAAAATACTGAAGATAAGTCTTAATAGCATAGAACAGTATTTTATTTCCCATAAATGTTGACAGTTTAAAACCTCCATTTCATCGTAAAATGACAAATTAACTTCTGGTATGATTTTTAGCTCTATGATCATTTCTAAAAAGACAAGGTCTGTTATATGCATGTTAGAGCATATATATATTGTCGTCCTTGAAGCTTCCATTAAATGATTCTTCTAGAGCCATTTCTTTTGCATTCATTGTAAATATAAGTTTTTGACTAAACTATATGCATTGCAAGATAAGGAAAACAAAGACTGATGAGTAGAATCTGTCATCAAACTTTTGTTTCATATTGCTTTGTAGACTGCTTATACGTTGACAGATTATAAGACTTTACAACACTATGATTTGCATCCAAATAAAACAAATTCAAACACAATATAAGTTTTCATAAAGGATATAGACTTCACCACAGTTAGCATTAAAAGTAAATAAACCTTTATTGTGGACGATATGAAGAGATTCGACTTCCTGTATTAACAATTTTTAGTTCAAAGGGTTTCTGCTCAATTGCTATCTTCATGTAACAACTTGTTTACGATACCCACTCTCTGTTATATGCTTACCTAGTAATGTATATCTGACGAAGATTATAGAACTCTTGTTTCAGCCTAAAGACAGAAATGGAGCTGCAGCTAGTCGATAACTTATAGACTTCTAAGTATTTATTTCTTATGCATAGGGATTCTCCCATATAGGAGCTGTATATATTTTTAGTAGCACCATGGTTCATCCTTATCTCTTGTTGTAGGAGTAATGGTGTTATAAAGAAAATGCCTAAAAAAATGTAATTTAATTTTAAAAAACTATTATGCTAAGAAAGAAACAACCTGGCAGAATTTACTTTAATGATATCGTTATCCCAACTTCCGACTGGGTCAGGTACCTGGGCTTTCATCTTGACTCTCGACTAATATGAAGCACACAAACAAAAATAGAGAGACAGGAACTAAATAGGAGATTTGGACAACTTTATAAGCTACTAAGCAGCAAGTCAACTTTAACTGTGACATTGGCATGTACATTGGCAATAGAGTCTTTATAAGGCCTATTTTGTATTATATTAATGGCATTTCTGACCTAGAAGCCAAGATCATTGAGTTCCTCTTTGATAACGTAAGGAGGGTAAAGAGGTGGAGATGTGGAAAGAAAACTCAAGACTGCACGGTCTTCCTTGAGTTGGTAAGTATGATATTGGGCATTTTTTTCTTTTAACTACACCTCTGTAGGAGTCAGGGCTCTATTTGGCATAATTTTGGTGTCATATTGACAGTTCACACAAATGATTCACCTAATGCCAACTTGTTCATCAAGTTGATTTCACATTATTACATTCTAAAGATGGGAGGTGGTCGTGGTATACGTTGGGTGATAGTTTCTATCTTCTCTCCAGTAATGTTTTGAAGAGGCAGGAATGGGTTCTGAGTTGTGAATCGGGATATGTTCATATACTCATCTGTCACTTCATTGGTGGGGGAACTGGAGGTTATTCCTTTAGAGGTTCTGGGGAGTAGTAATATTGGGTTTTCTCATCACTCAAACAGAGTACTACTGGCGGTATGCCACCTCTTATCTTTAGGAGGGATCTTGGGTTCATCATCAATACCTTAGTCTAAAGACTTATCTAATACCTTCTTGAGGGCTGACATATATCAGTGTATATATGGTGGGGATTAACAGGTTTACCCCTGTTGTCCCCAGTACACCTCAACATCTAATAAACTGGTTCACTTTACTCACTGCTTATAGGATGATCGTCGAGACATAACTCGCTAACTTCATACATGTCACTAATGCTTAATTGCAAAATGCGTGCAGAACATGAGATCTCAGATCTTCCTACAACTCATATTACAAAGTTAGAAAGAGTGATATATAGAGAGAGGTCTTCACTTCTCAATGGCTACTTCCCTACTAAAGACTAACTAACCCTGAATTTCACTGAAATCTATTCAGTAGTTAAGATGGGTGGAGTCTGATGACTGACTGTTTATGATAATGTATTTATTTTAAGTTAGAGGAAATGAAAATTTGGAGTTAGATTTTTGACCTCTTGAAATACTTTCTCCTCAAAATAACTGTAAGAAAGAAGAGGAAGTGAAATGAAAGTATTATAAATGGAATTTACAAAGCTAGCAAAGCTATAGAGCAGATACAAATATGAATACAAATTTTTTTATAAAATACAATTATTAATGTAATATTAAAATTACTGAACTAGAAAATGATACTATATAGATGTTTTCAACCAGGGAAAGCAACTATTAGAACTATTTTATTCAACTAAAGTAGAAATCTCTTGAATGTCTGGCAATAGGTAAATTTATAATGTTGACCAAGAAAAGATGAAAGCAAGTCAAACTATAGCCTAACCTACATGGAGGAAAGTTCTATAAATGAGACCTACCATCTGGATCCTCTTAAGTATCAGTAAAAAGAATCTAACTATTGATTTATATTATTAACTAATAACTTTAATCAGAATTAAAGTTATTAGTCTATTTAATTTAGAATTAATAAATACTAAACCCGTTTTAATGATAGTATAATTAAACATAATAGTATAAAATATATTATAATATAATGGAGTAATATAAGTAGCCAAACAAACCAGTACTGTCTGCTATTCTGATAACTTCAGAACACATAAGTTAAACCTCAAAGAATTCAATATGGCTGCCAATAAAGAAGCTAATCAATTAAAAAAATTTTTAAAGGCATAAGTCCCAATACAATAAAACATAGGGGGCCAATACAATATTTCATGATGGGTCAAAAAATACAGCAGTAGAGTAACTGTTAGGTTTATTAATATTAGTAACAATTAACAGTTAGTTTGACTACTTATAAGAAAGAAGATCCACTTGTAATAAAGCTATTTTAACAACACATAAGTTATGAAGAATATAATGATTGTATTTGCAGTCCCATTAATAGTACAGTTTCATAATTTTTTTAATGAAATAAAACAAAAATAAGCTTACAAAGCTGTTTCCAATGTAAAAACCACATTAATTGGTCGTCTTTGCATTCCTCTAGGGCAAGAAGTTTTGCAAGAAAAATAGTAGGCAATTGCAAAACTCTGACTACCTGGTTGTAGTCTCTTCACTGGTACTATAACACTGTGACGGCCACTCACTGAATCATAGCAGTACTGTGCATCCATGGATTGAGAGCGAATAACATGGCCAACATTATCATACTGAGAACAGCAACAAACACCGCCTGAATGAGCTAAAATTGGTGGAACAATGTTAGGAGTATTTTTCGAAAAAATAAATTAATGAGCTTGGAATAAAATATATTAATAAAAATTGATCTGCAAATGATAAAGTATTTGATTGGATCTAGATCAGCCCATCTAAAAAAATATTTAAAAACTGTTTCACTTCATTGGTTCCCTATTTACTTCTACTATCCAAGAGAGTTATCAATTAAAAATTTTATACATATTTAGCATTTATTTTGTAATTAATCTAATACATTCATTTGTCTAGAGTAGCTGAAATTGAAATTATGAGATTTACATAAAATTTAATCTTACTTCAACAAATTCAAATGAAATGGAATGTAAATATTTTAGTAGTTATTTATCTAAATCAGAGTTCTGAGAG
>KZ807376.1:476261-486262 GCA_000696205.2 Oncopeltus fasciatus | reverse complement strand
AAAGATTAATATATTTAATTTTTCTTCAAATTTAAAAAAATTTTAATTAAAACAAAAAAGAAAAATCACAACCTTAGAAATGGAAATCAATCTAAAATCTGGCATGTGAATAAAAAAATTTTAGTTAAGCTACGAAGGCTGTTTTCTATTGCAGTGGAACTTTATACCTCATATTAATATACTCAGCAATATTATCTTAAGTATTTCTGATCAATAATATTATCTGGTATTATGTTATTATGAGTGGAGGATTTCCTAAAATCTAAAATTGAATAAAGAGCATTTCAAATATCTAAAGTTTTTGGGGCTATTTAGATTTAACAAATTTAACTACAGCATAAAAGTTTCCACTAAATTAATAATTTATGAAATAGCTATTCAAAAATTGTTCTTTGATAAGAAAATAAATAAATTGCATAAATAAGAATAGTGTTAAACTGAAACAAGGCAGATGATTTTTTAAAAATTACAGCTTCAGTGGCAGCAATTTTCATTAAAATATAGCTTAATTGGATACCTTGTATTAAAGTGATCATTACAAAAGTTCTTATTGTTAAAATTTTAGACAAAAATTTGGTTAGAAGCATTTCATGGTTTAGAAAAAACAATATTTATTTAAACGTTATAAAATTTTAATCTAAATTTTATAAATAGTAAATATAAATTTTAATAAATAGTATGATCAGAAATTTACTTACTTTATACAATTCTTGTGATGATTGATTTATCAGAGTAATTTATCCAATTTGATCCCTAAACTAGCAGTAATAAGTTTGAATTTATTGATATATGTCGGATATAAACATACATAAATATAGACAGAACTCTCAATATAAACTTTTACCAAACACTAATAGTAAGATTCTCTTCTCTAGTTTCAAATCCTTAACAGATTTAAGCACCTCAGTAAAACAGATTCAATCCAGTTATTATGCCTAATATTCCATATACCTACATACCTAAAAGAGCAGAAAATGAGGAGAAAAAACTTGATAGTCCATTTGAAAGTCCCTTTTGCAAATGGCTGGATTAATTAGTTAATGGTTGAAATTAGTGAAGTTTGAGAGGGCATAACGGGGGGTTAAAGAAAGATTAAATCGAAAAATTGCAAACATCCTTACTTCTTCAAGGGTTTTTAATAGAACATAAATGTAGTTTGTGTAATACAATGGGAAAAATATAATTTTTTTACAATTATATCCTTTGACCTTTTATAAAAAATACTCAAAAAGAAAGTTATTTAAAAAAATAATTTCAAGAATTGTATAAGCTCTTGTGTCTTTAAAAGATGCAAAGTATTTGTAAAATAGGTAAAAAATATAATTTTCAACCATTTATGTTATACAATATTTTTACAAAAATAATCTTTAAAGAAAACATATGGAAATATAATAACAATGGCTTAGTGCTTACCCCACTCTATTCTCTCAGTCTAATGGTAGACTTAGACAGCTTAGCAGTTTCTCCCATTGCCCTTTCCAGCTTATTAGATGAAATTAGTCACTTACTCTATTTTATACCCATTTTTAATGAAACAAGGGAAATGTGCTTAGAGCTGTGTAAGCTTCTGCATGATGAACTTCATTATTCTTATTGAATGTTACATCATAACATACTATTATTTAAAATATCTCAAATTATAAATATAAACCTTTACTGATCAATAGTTGAGCAAATATCAATATTTTCTATTTACAAATTTTTATGAAATACCAGCTGCCTTCTTTAATTAAGTGAAATTTAAATAGTAGATATTAAATTAAATTTTAAATGAGAAAAACACCGATATTGAAAATCAGTCTTGACTGATTAGTAATTAAGGAAAACAATTTATATTATCTTTCCCCATATATATAAATATTCATATTTGAAGTACTGTTCTTCATGCTCTAATTCACTCAAAAACTAAAAAGACAATAATTATGATTGTAATATGTTAAAATATAAAATAATGAGCATTTACAAAGGTAGTAGTCTACTCATATACTATCCTAGATATCGAGGCAAAAACAGACTATGTGACCATAAACTAAATTTTGATGTAATTTTGGATTAGACTTATGGTAAGGTAAAAATTAAACCTACTCCAAATAGGAATGTTAAAAAACTTTAATAATAGAGGTAGGATAAACATAGCTATATAAGAGAGAATTAAATATTTGATGGCATTAAAACACAGCAAAAAATCATCTATCAACTTGATTAATAGGTTGACTGAAAAGAAAAGTAAAGACTGAAAGCATAAGTTATTCATTTTGTAAAGAAACGTCAAGATGGTGCATTACCACCTGCAGTAACTGTTCTACATACTTATAGAATGTTAATAAAGGGAGGATCAGGGAAGGGATTCTTATCTCCAGTTCAAGAAATGAACACCTCTTTAATTGTAATAAAAATGATGTGCTGACATCATGAAATTCGCCCCTGGAAAGGCTACAGGATTGAACGTTTCGAACTGTTTCTCTAAAAAATATCATGAAATAGTTTGTTTTACACATTTTCTAAGAACTGAATAATTTTTATATATTGAAATGCCCACTAACATATCTGAGAAATGCACACTAACATAAGTCTAAAAATCCATCTTTCTTTAGAAATCAGTAAACATATAGAACATTGAAATGGAAGAAATATGGCAACTGAATCAATTTAGAAGGGAGCCAACATTCTAAATCCAAGTAGGGAAAGAGCAATTGATGTAAATAGACAAATTTACCTTTTCCTTTCGGATCACTTTCAACAGAATGAACTGTACATCGATTAACTGGAATGGCCGAGTACTCTGGAGCTGAATACACAGGTAAGGCTCGCACAAAGAGACCTGGCACACCTTGAGTCATCTCGAAATGAACTAACATTATCTTATTCATATCTATGAAGACTTGACCAAGAACCTTGGAGTACTGCATTTATGAAACATAAATACAAAATACAATTTTATATCAGAGATACAAGTAAAAAATATTAAAGGGAAATATAAGTTCGAAGGTAAACTCACAAAGCTAGATGACTTCCCTTGAGGGGCCTGACTGAGACGAATATTAAACCCATAAATTCCAGGATAATCTTCTAATGAAGGAAGAGGGTCAAATGGCAATGCTTTGGTTTCAGTGGAATCACATTCACACTCCTGTAATGAATATGTCAGTATAGAAAAATATTATTAACACGATCTTTAATAATTAGTATTAGCACGTACAACTTTGATCATATCCATAATATCCTCTGAAGAATCGGCAATGAAATGACTTGTCGATGGGGAGAACATGTTAAATTCAAATCGTGTCAAGAGTTTAGAGGAAAACTTGCAAGGGCAAGCCATAGGAGTTTGTAAACAGAAGGGAAAATTCTACTATCTGCTTCCTTGAAACATAGATCAGTTTAGGCGCTAAATCACGTATATTTTTCTGAAGACAAATCCATGGGGCGTTATTAAAGACTCAAAAAATCAACGAGTGCTTTGAAAATATTTCTTATTGTGATATAAATAATTTAAAACGAATATACTGTTAGAAATTATTTAGAGGATTCACAGAGGACAATGTACACAGGAGAACGTATGTAAGTGAGAAAATTTGTTTATCCACATTCAAAGATAAAAAAAATAAAAACAAATTTAATAAAAAAAGGTATTAATTTTTAATTTTAATTTAATTTTTAAAAGGTATGTGAAAGAATATTAGTGAAGTTTGAATAGTGCTGCAAATAGAAAGAAAGATAATACAGCACCCAATGGATTTTACTTTTTACATATGACAAGATCTAGATTCACAAACAGGCCAGATTTTTACTTTCCTTAATTCACCTCATACGAAAGGAAGGAAAGTAAAGCAACAGTACAAAATATTTAATTCAAACTTACTGCGTGAATAATTTATGAATAATACTTGTGCGCGCGTAGTGTGCGCGCGTAGTGTGTGTGTGTGTGTGTGTGTGTGTGTGTGTGTGTGTGTGTGTGTGTGTGTGTGTGTGTGTGTGTGTGTGTGTGTGTGTGTGTGTGTGTGTGTGTGTGTGTGTGTGTGTGTGTGTGTGTGTGTGTGTGTGTGTGTGTGTGTGTGTGTGTGTGTGTGTGTGTGTGTGTGTGTGTGTGTGTGTGTGTGTGTGTGTGTGTGTGTGTGTGTGTGTGTGTGTGTGTGTGTGTGTGTGTGTGTGTGTGTGTGTGTGTGTGTGTGTGTGTGTGTGTGTGTGTGTGTGTGTGTGTGTGTGTGTGTGTGTGTGTGTGTGTGTGTGTGTGTGTGTGTGTGTGTGTGTGTGTGTGTGTGTGTGTGTGTGTGTGTGTGTGTGTGTGTGTGTGTGTGTGTGTGTGTGTGTGTGTGTGTGTGTGTGTGTGTGTGTGTGTGTGTGTGTGTGTGTGTGTGTGTGTGTGTGTGTGTGTGTGTGTGTGTGTGTGTGTGTGTGTGTGTGTGTGTGTGTGTGTGTGTGTGTGTGTGTGTGTGTGTGTGTGTGTGTGTGTGTGTGTGTGTGTGTGTGTGTGTGTGTGTGTGTGTGTGTGTGTGTGTGTGTGTGTGTGTGTGTGTGTGTGTGTGTGTGTGTGTGTGTGTGTGTGTGTGTGTGTGTGTGTGTGTGTGTGTGTGTGTGTGTGTGTGTGTGTGTGTGTGTGTGTGTGTGTGTGTGTGTGTGTGTGTGTGTGTGTGTGTGTGTGTGTGTGTGTGTGTGTGTGTGTGTGTGTGTGTGTGTGTGTGTGTGTGTGTGTGTGTGTGTGTGTGTGTGTGTGTGTGTGTGTGTGTGTGTGTGTGTGTGTGTGTGTGTGTGTGTGTGTGTGTGTGTGTGTGTGTGTGTGTGTGTGTGTGTGTGTGTGTGTGTGTGTGTGTGTGTGTGTGTGTGTGTGTGTGTGTGTGTGTGTGTGTGTGTGTGTGTGTGTGTGTGTGTGTGTGTGTGTGTGTGTGTGTGTGTGTGTGTGTGTGTGTGTGTGTGTGTGTGTGTGTGTGTGTGTGTGTGTGTGTGTGTGTGTGTGTGTGTGTGTGTGNATATATATATATATATGACATGGGAAGTTCAAATACCAATATTCATCAACCCCCATTGCTGTGAAATCCGCTTAGTTTACGCATTATCTGCGCGAAGGCATTTTTGTTCGCTTCACACCTGGCATACTTTATATCCCTCAGAAGTAAATAAATTACATCGATAGCAATAAGAAAAAACAGGAGACGGGGAAGAGGAAGTCCTCTCCTTGAATGTACGTAACTGAATCTCTTTATAATATAAAACCATTAGGAAAAAAAAAAAAAAAACAATTTTCGTTTATTAATTAATTAACAGTTATTCGTAAAATAATTATTATGCACTAGAAGTTATTTTATTCTTTAATTAGTAGGATTATTTATTATTATTTATGAGGAACGCATTTACCACCGGTCATCATATCAGTGTGGATCTCAAAGATAATAATACAGATAGCTTACTCAATAAGCTTATGGGTGATAATGGTATTATCTTACATTTGTAGGATTCATCAAAACTTTTTTTTTTAAGGACAAAGTGCTGTCGGTTTGATCTAATCAAATTTGAAATGTCTAATAACAAAATTAAATTTTAAAATAAATGTAATAAAATAAAAGGTAATTTTTAAATAAGAAACTTACATAATGTATTTTATGTATAATTTAGGTAACTTCAAAATATTTTGTTAAATTTAAATATTTGTATATAAATAATAACTTGTTTGGATCACAAGTCAGAAGAGATATCTTAAAAAATACTGAAAAGTGCAAAAACATAATTCAGCAATATGAGATGAAAAACAACGGCCCACCTTCAATTTTCAAATTATCTACCCACTGTGTAAATTTCTATTTCTTAGGAACAGTGAAAACTAAGCGTATTTCCCATAATTCATTAAAAATAGGCATAAATAAATAAAACTAAATGAATCAGTAATAAGGCTATTAAAATATAGGACTTCCAAAGATACATTTTAATAGCTCAGATATCTTTTAAGGAGTAATGCCGCTTTTGTGGCCCCTATAGCGACCAAGGCTGCAGGAGCCCTTGCCAGCAAAGTGACTAAGATCAGATGATGGGACTAGTCATTCCCGAAAGCTCTCGTCTAATAAAATATATTGCGAGAAATACTAGATTTTAATGGCCTTATCAGTTATTCAACTTCGCGAATAAAACTGCGAATGCAAAGAAATAGTTTAAGTGACTAATGCAAAGAAATATTTTAAGTGACTAATGCAAAACAATAGTTTAAGTGAATAATGCAAAGAAATATTTTAGGTGACTAATGCAAAACAATAGTTTAAGTGACTAATGCAAAGAAATATTTTAAGTGACTAATGCAAAACAATAGTTTAAGTCTCTTTAATTGTAATAAAAATGATGTGCTGACATCATGAAATTCGCCCCTGGAAAGGCTACAGGATTGAACGTTTCGAACTGTTTCTCTAAAAAATATCATGAAATAGTTTGTTTTACACATTTTCTAAGAACTGAATAATTTTTATATATTGAAATGCCCACTAACATATCTGAGAAATGCACACTAACATAAGTCTAAAAATCCATCTTTCTTTAGAAATCAGTAAACATATAGAACATTGAAATGGAAGAAATATGGCAACTGAATCAATTTAGAAGGGAGCCAACATTCTAAATCCAAGTAGGGAAAGAGCAATTGATGTAAATAGACAAATTTACCTTTTCCTTTCGGATCACTTTCAACAGAATGAACTGTACATCGATTAACTGGAATGGCCGAGTACTCTGGAGCTGAATACACAGGTAAGGCTCGCACAAAGAGACCTGGCACACCTTGAGTCATCTCGAAATGAACTAACATTATCTTATTCATATCTATGAAGACTTGACCAAGAACCTTGGAGTACTGCATTTATGAAACANTTCATTTCATTGTTATATAATTTTATTAATTGAATCATTGTTATTACTTTAATTACTTTTATTAATTTTACTGACTTTATTGCTCCTGTTGCTAGTATTACTTTTGTTATTTTTTATTATTTTTTTTATCTTTTATTAATTTTCTTAATAAGCTCATTATTAAATTTAGAGTTTGGTGATCAGAAAATGTCGAATTCTCTGTTTTCTTATGATGCCATGCTAAATAAAGTAATTGGGATGAATATTAAACTAAATGTAGAGGAAGGTAAACAAAATTACAGAACTCAGAAAACAAAGAATAAAAATAGGTCGTCATTCGTTAGAGAAAATAAAAAAGAACAGGTACACGCTCTATCGTTCGTAATTTCAAAAGTAAAGGGACCAGAGTCGGTATTTAAGCTTTGTTCTGCAAACCTTTAGTAGATTTCTAATGGACGAAATATATGGACGAAGATATTTTTACCTGTCTTACCTGAAATGGATTGGACAGATCTTTTTTTTTTTTTTTTTTNAATTATTTTAAAAAATATTTTATTACAATATTTGAGTGTAGGTTAGTGCAGTTATTTATTTATTATAACTTAGTTAGGTTGATTATAGATGTATATAATTTAATTTTTTTTTAATGATTGGTTCCTAAGTCCTATTTCCCGGTTGCTGTTTTTTTTATTTTCGTTTATTAAAGATATATTTGTTGTTGGTGCTTCATGTAATAATTTTGTTTTAAAATTTAATATAAGAGATTCTTTGTAAATTGTAATGTGTCTTACTTTAAAATGTTTTTTATTTACAACAGTTAGTTTGAAAATATATAGTTTTTCTTACTGTTAACAGAATATGAACTATATGTTATATGCTAACTATTTATAAACACCAATAGAATAACACCATAAATTGGAGGAGTCAAAAGGCTGATTGTTAATGTCACTAGCATGTTCTTAAGTTGGAGGCCTACTTACTAAGTAAGGTTTTTTTTTTTGTGTTGGCCATGGATTGATTGATTTATTTTCTTTTGACTCTTCATGAATAAATACAAGAAGTGATTTTGTATCTTCAGAGAACTTACAACAAACAATAAGGGAAACTTCAGAATTTTCAGAAGAAATTTAAAATCATTAAAAATGACAGGCATTCTTTGTGACTAAAAGAAGCATTCTTTGCAGACACCATCTTGAATACATGAATGTTTAAAAGTTGGATTAAAAAATCCATTTTTGGAACAAGAGAAAAAGAGCGATTGATTTATACCCAACAAATAATAATTAGAATTATTCTATTTTCAGAATTCTATAAAATAGAAAAGTCATCTATAACATTCCTGAAGTTGACCAATTAAATTCATGTAGCTTATTATTCTAGATTATAGCAAAACAAAGTTGATTAAGTGACCATTTACATAATTTTTTAGTTATAATATGGTGGCCATAGCCACATTTTTGTTCACTCATTTCAAAATTATAATTTGATTATGTGAAGTTGGCTGTATCTAAGCATTTTGACCATAAATTTATTGAAGCCCTAACTAAAAGCCAATTCTCTCTATACTTTATTCTAAAATAAAATTCTCCCTGTAGTTGATCAACTGAAAAAAAATATTCCTCTTTATGTAGGAATTTATATTAAATTAAAACTCTACTAATTTACAGTGTATTAGTCACATNTGTTTATATTCTTATATTAATCAGGGATCATGCTTTGTAAACTATAATAGTTTCTTTTGTAATTAACATAAAATATTTTTCATTCAGTACAAAACATTTGCTGAGGAATATGTATATCACAGTTCAGCTGCTGGCTGATTTTAAGAAGCATGCTTGAATATTTCACCTGAACATAAAAAGTCTTTTACAAGTGTTGATTTATAGTTTTCTTCTTTTTTTGAAATTATGTTTGAAATTTTTGTTTTCAAATGTGAAGTAATGTGTCAGTTGAAAATTTTAACTCACAGCTATCTTATTTCCTTGTGTTGTGAGAAAATATTTCAGTAATTAAAGATAAAGAATATAATGTGCTAGTCTATAGACATTGTTCATTGTATTTTTTCTGTGTCAGGTATTCTAAGGCAAAGAGGGTATGGATAAAGAAAACTAGAAGCGGCCTGGAAGGTCCATTCCTTGCTAGACATGCCTTGTTATACTGTCCCATCCACAAGTTATTCTTAGCTTGCTCTCACTGTCAACTAAATGGTCAGATCCCTCCCCATCCACCCTGTCACTGCTGTCTTGATCCTAGTCCAGTAGCCAGCTCTCTCTCCAACTGTTCATTTTAAAGAAAAACATTGTCTGTTACTAATTATTTTTGTCTTTATATGATTTAATTCACTTCCACGACTATATTATTAATGGCACCTTCATATAAAAGGTTCTCAAACTCTGAAATGATTATTTAAATATTTGTTCAATGACCTATGCAATTAGTTTTAATGCATAAAGAAAGTCTGCTAGGCCTTTCCTCCATGTACTTAACAAGTCTGATGGACTTAGATCATGTGCCTCTTTGGCAAGTAGTTCAAGTGACAGTGAATGAAGCATTAAAAAAATACCGTGCCTTGTCAAGACTTGCCGAAACTGCCTTTAAATTTTTCTCATTTTCCAGTTTTTATGGTTGTTTTCTTTTGTAATAGCTCCAATAATAATTATTTTTTTCGAGTTTTAAAAACTTGTTTCTACCCCATATAGAAGCATTTCTTCTCGTCGTAAATTACTATATACAGGAGTGAGTATAACTTGTCAAAATTCTCCTTATCAAACCTTTCACACCTGATAAGGTGTTTATATTCCAAAAGTTACTCTCAACAATATTTTGCAAATTACTAATGTTAAATTGTTCAATCAATTTCCAAATAAAACTCCTGTTTTAATTGTATTGAGCTATAACAGATTTTAAAATTTTTTAATTCAGAAATTTTTTTGCCAAATTATTTATTAATTTGTACTGCTTGTTTTTAATGTAAATTATTTTAATTTTTTCTTAAATCTTTAGATTATGTAGTTTACCTATTCCAAATGAATAGATTAATTTCCAAAAATATTTATCCAAATCTAATATAAATTAAATTTTTTCACCTTCACATAGAATGAGAAAATACCAAATTTTTGCCAGATAATTCCCCTCCCCCCTCTTATTTTTTTATTTTAATTATTTTAAAAAATATT
>KZ807376.1:449127-464208 GCA_000696205.2 Oncopeltus fasciatus | reverse complement strand
AAAGTCAGAGTTGGTGACATATATATAATGTTTATTGAACATGTTTATGTCTTAAACTACTATGTCTTATTTAAATGAGTATTTGAATGGTTTAGTGACAGAATTTTTCAATTAGTATACTCTTCTGCTTGTTTTCTTTTCTATAATAAGTATATTGTCAATATTTTCTTTACTACTAAAGATTTTTAAAAAAATATTGAGCATAATGAGCATAAAATATAATTTTCTGACTTTTTGATTATGCAGCATTTTTTTTTATAAACAATACAAATTAAGGAAAACATTTAAGAATGTAATATTTTCCACCCCTTTATTATTTTTTGAAATGATGATGGGTATGCGGTTTAGAGGATGGACAACATTTATAATCATGATTTTTTTTTATTAAGTTACAGAAAAATTCATAGAGCATAATAAGTGTAAATCTAATTTTCTTACTCTTATGTTCCAAAACATTTTTACAAAGAATATTCATTATGAAAAATATTTATAAATAATACTACAATGGCTGAATACTTCCCACGCCTTTCATTTATGATCTTTCTAGGGGAAGAATTAGTGGGTTTACTTTAAATTCTTCTTTCTTCCCTGGCTTAATATTATATTTAATTGTTAAATTTATAGCTTGTTAATATTAAAACATCATGTTAAGAGGAGAGAGGGTTAATTTGAACACCAAATTTAAAATATCTGAATTTCTATATTGCTATTTGTATTAGTAAATAATTTTTAGAGGATAATATGTGAACAATAGGTTATGAAATATTCTATAGTGAAGAATGCTATTTAAAAAAACCATAATGGGCTTATAAATGTTTAAAAAAATAAACTATTATGAAATAATTTGAAGTATTTTTTTTAATTCTGTTTGAAGCGTAAACCAAGTTCTTGGGAAGAAAGTGCATTAGCTGAACGAAGAAGATCTGTTGGTGTTCCATTGACAACTCCACCTCGGGATAGGAAAGATTTGCGCTACCTCTTCCAACACCCTTACCTCAGGCAGTTCACAACTCTTCTCGTTATCTTTTGCAACTTTCTTCTCTTTGCAGAGGATCCCATTTCTCACAGTCACTCTGGTTTGTTCATTATTTTATTCAATTTATTTTTATTTTATTTATCGGCTCTCAGGATCATTAGTACAGATTAGTATCTATGTACCATTAAAATAAAATTGATTATCAGTAAGTAATAAACTTATTTCATAATATAAAATAAACAATGCAATTTTTAAACAGAAAACAACACTTAAAACCAATGTATAAATAAATACTTCGTATGTCAAATACGAATATATAAATGGAGTTAAAACAAGAGCTATATAATTAATAACTGCTGGTAAACAATAACAAAAAATGACTAGTAAAATACAATGAATAAGATACAAGTCATACATTTATAATTCATATTACATTACAAAACTCTATGTGTATGTGTATATTTTGTTGCATCTTAAATACTGTTGAATAGATTTTGATATATTGCTAAAGATTAGGGAAGTAGGTGGCATGTGGACTAGAATTGTATGGGAAAGGGGCAATTGAAGGATAACACCTGCTTCATTGGTCCCCTTCCAGCACCTGCCAAGGAAGCAGGCTTACATGGAAATCCGTAGAGAACCTTCTAGGCTCTTCTCGACATTCCAAAAAGTTATTTGCAGTGCTGGTAACAGCGAAGTGATAAGTGACAGTGATCTTAAGGCCTCTTAATAAATAAGAATTTTTAATTTATTTTCATCTATTAATTAATTTATTAGCCTTAAGTAATTTAAATTTTATGTTATTCATTTATTTGTTAGTTATTAAGGGCAGTAGTTGCGACATTTAGCTGTAATTATTAGGAGTTCTTATTTGTGATAATAAATTAACTTTAATTATTCTCATTGTTCTTAGTTATTAGTAGCCTATAGCCCGTAACAATTAAGTGATTTTAATATATCTTTAGCCTCATCTCTCATTCTAAAGCTTTCTTCACTTCATTTTGGGACACTTTACTAAAATATTAACAACATTTAGCAGCTCACTGCATACAGGACAAGAAGGACAGCACCCTCTCACAAGGTGATGACCATTAGTTAGTTGTGTGTCTTCGATATTCTACCTGGTAATGAGTACAACTTCTATCCAACTTAGGTAGGCCTTTTTCTAAGCAGAGCTGTGAATGAACCTTGGGTGCGATTGCGGTAAATATATCCGAACTTCTCTCTAACTTTATTGCAACCATATTAAATATTTAATCAGGGATTATCAATGAGATGAGTGCCTGTTCAGGTTTGTAGGATTGTTTCATCAGCAAGAGTGTCTACAATCTCATTCACCTCGATACCTATGTGGCTTAGAATCCACTAGATGGTAGCATTTATACTTTACTGTTTCATAATCAATTTATGGATCTTTTGAAGAAGCAGAAATATATTTCATAAATGTTTCCTGAATTGCTAACATTGTATTTTAAAAGTCACTGTATATTTGTACAGCTTTAATAGCAATATGTTTAGTTGTGGAATTAACTAATCAAGCCACTGAAAGTAGATCCAAAAGGCCTAATATAGAAAGAACCCAAACAAAAATTACAAAAACTAAAATTACTATTTGGGTCTTGGTGAGATACTGCCTATACCTAATATAGATAAAGAGCAACCCTCTTTCAGCATTTTAAAGAAAATTAGAAATTTTTTGGTTAAACAAGCACTTATTTTTGATCTTGTAGTAAAGTTACTTTTTGCCGTGCTTTCACTCCAAGTGATGGCTTCTTCAGGGCTGAAAGTAGAATATTCTCAAACTACCAAAGCCTTCTAAAACTACAGCTAAGTTTTAGCTAAGTTTTAACTCATTATAACTAAGTGTTATAAAAATAATTAAAATTGTGAAAAATAATTAAAATAGCTGTCAAAGAAATGGTAAAAAAAATTATTAAAAAATGGAGAAATGGTTCAGCTAAATTTCCCGAAAAGAAAAAAAAAATGGTAGGTTAAAGTCAGAGTTGGTGACACTCACTTAGGTCAGAAAAACTAAAGTAAGAATAAAGGCCCCCAAGGTATACAATGAAAATTAATGGCAGGGGCCATTACTATTAATGACAAAGGAAATATTCTGAAAAAAACTGAGTGAACAACTAAATGTGAAATGGTTAAACTGAAGAACAACCACACTTTTGCTCGAGGACAAAACTGGAACAAAATTGTATATATTACATGACAAATTTCCGTAAACATTTTTTCTATTTCTGTATAAATTTCTGTAAGTATTTATTTTAAATTGAATTATATGAAGTTATAATTAAAATCATGCGTAATATACCAGAAGCTCTTCTGGTAGTTCTGAAGTAACTAATATGTCTTTGTTTTTTGGAATAGAAAGTATTATAAACCTAATATCCAATTTTATTTTATTTTAAATATAACCACCTCTTGAAAATAAGTATTTATTTATATTATTGTGGGCTTTATTTTACTGCTACAATTATGTTTTGTTTTTTATAGAATCTGTTGTTCCTATGGTGGGAAATGTGTTCAGTTTTGTCTGCACCAAGTACCCTCCTGACTGGCGTTGGTCTCTCATTAAGGTATGATTCAGAATAATGTAAAGAAAAGTAGTAGCAGTATGTTTTATTGTAAAGCCTCTGAAAAAGCTCTGAGACCAAAGAAGATGCTTTATTTAAAGGAGATTTTAGTGTAAGTGAATTGCAAATTTTCAAGAAATGAAATGTAGCAAATCTACGAAATCTAGCTATTCATATTGATACCATGATACAACTTAAGAATACATTCATCACTCATATGTGCATATATGTATTAAGAGGTTAAAATATAGTCTCTTCAGTAAAATTTTGTATCATTTTTAATATTCCATTTTCTTTGCTTCTAATGTTTGTCAATAAATCTATCTTGCTCTTTTGAGCCAAAAGATGCCACATTTTATGATTTTTTTTTTTCCAAATTTCTAATTATAATGTATATATTAATCATATTTGTTTATGTACCACTTTAATAGAAATTTCATTTAAAATATTAGTTTCTTATTTACACATATATATGTCAGTGTGTTTCACTTAACTGTATTAAATTGTTATTACAACACACACACACTCACACAAAGTGCACACGTTCACAACACATATACACTCACCTTCTCAAAAAATATATCCTTTTTTAATTTATATATGCAAAGCTTTGAATATGACTAATATAATGGGTGTTGTCTTAAAACTACAAGAAAACTAAGAAAGTTTAATGAAATAGAAAATTAAATTTTTATATTTTACTCAGTTTTATTTTGTATACATTAATCTTAATCTTCAATATATATTTTCTAAATTATTTGGGATATATGTCAACATATATTGACATAATATGTAGAGTACCAGAGTACCATGATGATATCCATTAAATTAAGTTGGTTCAATTTCCTAATGAAGACTTATTGATTTGTTTCCTCTTGACTAATACTCAGTTGCCTCAGTTACTACTAATTCCTATTTTTAGTATTATTTAAAAAATAACTTATGGGTCAGAAATTGTATTTTTATTGTGAAGTATTTGTCTTTTATAGGTGGAGGATGTTTGCGAGTGGTTGAGCCTCTCCTTCCATCTTCTAGATCTTCCTTAGCTGCAGTATGGGCTGGGGCTGTAAAAATGAAGCCAGTTGTACGTAAATAGGTTTTTATTTTTTGGTTAATAATGTTGAATATTATTTATTTAATTTGAAATAGTTCATGATCAACGTAAAAAGCGATTTACCAATGAAAAATATTTNTAGAGACATGTCAAGATCAGGAAGATTCATAATTTCTAAACAATGATTCATAATATCAAGGCAAAGATGATGGATTTAGTTATATTTTCTTAAAAAGTTCAATTTTAATTTAAACTTTAAATCTTGGGCATCATAGTATATCTTCACTGAATAATGATTACAAAAGATAAAGGACATTAAAGCCACATATTGGGAAAAAAATATACTTATCCCCCAACCATATACTATTATAGGTAACTTTTAAAAGGATAAAAGTTTTTAAACAATTTCAGAAAACCCAATTTTAAAATTGATAATGTTCAGTTTTATAATTTATTTTTAAAATGAAACTTCATACATTTTATTGCCAATTCATATTTAAAATACTAGCTTTTTTTTATCATAACCATGGCAAATTAAAGTTTAATTTAAAACAACTAAGAATGTCCATGTGATCATTAGTGTGATCTGTTTGGGTCTGACCCAGGACAGGCTTTCTTTAAATTTAAAGTCTGATGGGTATTAAGAATAAAGTGGCTATCTTTGGATAGCCCTTTCCTCCATTACTGTGATTACAATAAGTAATAATAATAATAAATAAATAAAATAATAAATTTATTGAAAAATATTTGTTTTGTTTTTTTTACAGTAAACACTATTCTATGAAGAGTGCGCATCAAGTCAGCCTAAGCCAGTGTAGGAGAGCACGCGAGAGTCACGCTTTCATGATGCTACGAGTAAACAGATACTGTAATTAAGGGAGATAACGTAATAATTGGACGATTAGTATTCCTAATATAGCTGATAAGGGGGGCGACAATGTACATGATCACGCAAGGGGATCTATGGCTATATGTGTGTGTGTTGGCCANTAGAGAAGCTTTAGGTGTCGTATGAGAAGAAATATTAAAGAAGTATATGATTGTGTTTATTCACTAATAATATGTTTGGGACTAAACTACTTAAATGATTAATATAATTAGCTTTTACGGCATTGCAAACCATTTCATTTTTAGTATTACAATTTTTTAGGGATCTTATGAGTTACCAAACAAGCCACTGATTCTGATTGCTACTAAGTTAGTCTGCTGCACCACTTTTCTATCATATTGGCCCCATATTTTTTATTGCATTGAAGTTGTTTTTTCTCAAAACTTACAGGGGGGAGAGACTTGATTTAAAATACTTATGCTGGAGAGAATATTGATTGTTAGGGATAAGTAAATCAGTTTTATTGGTAGCCATCTTGAATCCCTCTAGGTGTAACTGTTACGTGTTCTGAAGTTATCAGAATAGCCTTTACAGTTTGTACCATTTTGGCTACTTATATTCCAGTAGATCAAATTTTGGCAATCCACAGACTTTGATTTGATAATATACATTTTCAGTGACATATATTATATAGACTCTATCAATTCTAGTGATATTTAAAACAAGACCTGCAAAATTATCAAAATCCCTTGAAGAGATTGGGCCATTGAACGAAACAGAAGTAGCCCCATGGTGCTAGGACTGAACTATATGGTGGATAAGGTAGGAATTTGAGCCCAAGAAATTCAGGATTTGAGCAGGATAAAGCTCAGACAACTTCACATATCTTTCTAGTTGTTCATAGTTGTTTCAATTGCTCAATTATTATTGAGAATTGAATTTCTAAATTATAATTTTGCTATCCTTATAGCGCCTTAACAGTAGTAAAGTTCAGAATTCATAAAGTATGCATCGGGAACAAATTTCTTTCTAGCAATGCCTTAAAAATATGAGAATTTCATAGGACAATTGTCATTTTTCTTCTTTGAAACCAATCATTAAACTGAGGCTTTTTGAAGAAGTTTAATGTGATTTAAGAAGCTAAGAGAATGGTCTAAAGTGATTATTAAGTATTGGTAATTTAAATAGGATTAAAAAAATGTATAGTCCTTGAAATCTTGAATTTGATAAAACAGTCTTTTTTTAAATTTAAAGTCCTTGAATTCAGCCTACCTAATTTTTCCTTTTCTTCTCAAAAATTTTTAATGGTTTTAAGTAATGGTTCCGCTTATGTACTTTCTATTGAGATCATATTAATCAACATAAACATGTTCAAATTTTGGGTGTGGGGATGCAAACCTAGTTATCGGGAAAAATTACATGACATAGGAAGTAGGAGGAATTTCCATATCTCATGCTAACTATGACATTGCCTAGTACAGTTAGCATGAGATATGGAAGTGAAGACCTGAGTGACTTGGACCTGCCTTGCTTGACCTCTGTAGTGATTTTAGAACCTAATAGAACCTCTACTGTTGAAGGTACTCCTAATGTAGGTTCCCCTAAAGTTAAATTTTTAGCAGCTTTAGGATGAGAGCTTCAGGATAATGAACGATAAATGATGATAGCTACCAAATTAATTTTCCAACTTTAGAAAACTGTATAGAGTGTAACGTTATATGCCCTGAGTAGAAGAGTTACAACCTATTACCCTAAACCAGAAATGGACTGAGTCCAATGATGAACTTTTTGTGACTGGCACATTTCTTGTGCACAAAATAAAAAGGAAAAGTAGTTTAAAGATCTGCTTGTACTAGAAAATATGTAATTATATATGAAGTTTAGAAAGTGGTATATAAACTACAATATGCTCCAAGGAATTAGTCTTAGAAATTGTTTTGAAAGTTTTAAAATTTAAATACAATTTATTGGCAAGAGTCCCTATTATAGAGACATGTCAAGATCAGGAAGATTCATAATTTCTAAACAATGATTCATAATATCAAGGCAAAGATGATGGATTTAGTTATATTTTCTTAAAAAGTTCAATTTTAATTTAAACTTTAAATCTTTATTGGATATCTAAGAAGGCTAATATTTATTATAATTTTTAACTCGTGAAAGGGAATTATTTAAATGAATAAGAGAATTAAAGCAAGAGTAAAAGGAATTGGAAACTTCCAAGATTTACCATTAAATTCAGTAATGTCTATTTTAAATTTAAAAAAACAGGAGATTGGTTACATTCATAACTTAAATTTGATGAATTTGGATTAGGGCTGTGTTATAAGTATTCAAAAATGTTTTTTTTATTTCAAAATAAATTTTATTAATTAAAATCATGATGATAATTGTGGTAAAGTAATCCCACATATCATTATTAATGTGAGTCGTACAAGGAGCTAGAAAAAAAAAAAAAACTCTACCCCAGCTGGGGAGATAGAGAGTTTTTTACTAGCTCCCTGTACGATTCAAAATAAATTTTATTAATTTTCAAAATTTTAATTTTGTAAAATCTTTGCTTATTCCTTCTGGCAGGTCATCTTAATCCAAATTCTACAGAAAGCTGATTTTAAACCAGTTTTTAACTCCTTGAGTTCTGCTTTTGAAATGGGTTTTTGATGATTTCAAAGACTTCAGCTATTCTCAAAAGGAATTCCAGAATCCAAATCTCTTTTAGTTCTTTTGAAATTTTATTGTAAATATATGTTATTTATCTGCTAAATGTGTTTTCTGTTTATTTGGGTATTGTGAGAAGTATAAATAAGACCAGAAAAAACATTACCTTTTGTTTTTTAGGAAAATTGACCAAATTCAGATAAATGAGTCAGCTCAAGTGGACTAAGTACAGGATTAAGGTCTAATAATTCAGATTTAAGTTTGTAATTTAATTGAAAATAAATATTATATTAAATGTGTAATAATATGAACTGTTCAGTTAGATAATGTACTGTAAATTGAAAAAAAAAAAAAAAAAAAAAAAAAAAAAAAAAAAAAAAAAAAAAAAAGATTGTGTTGAAAATAGAGCACCTTGAGCTTCAAGCAATTGAAGATGTAAAAAAATTTGATTTTATTATTGTTCCATTCACTGTTGTAGTAAGTAGAAACCAGGATGAAACAGGAAGAGAAGAATCGATAAGAGGAACGCAATATTGAAATGAGTTCGCTACTCTAACTTATTGTAATCTATAGACAGCAAAATGACTGGTTTTCACAGTAGAAAGTATAATGAAGGGTAGAGAAATTTGATTAAGGAACTGAAAAAAAATGGAGGCTTAAAGTTGTGCCGAGAAAGAAAACTAAATAAAAAAATTAAGTGAATAAGAAAATTTTAAGAGAACAGAGCTAAACCATTTAATCTAGCACTGCAAACAAGAAATGTACTCTGCTTACTGATGAAGATCAACAATATCATAGACTGGTGGTCAAATAGGCATTGGGAAAATTTTCTGGTGGCACTTAATGATGTCTTACTGTTCTGAAAAAATAAAAAAAATTAGTTACACAATTACATGTGAAGGTCATCCATAAAAATTGTGTGTGATCAATATCAATTTAGTTGTTCAATTAAGCTTCCATGGTCTCCAGAAATATGTCGAAAAGTTGTTTTTTGTTAAGCTCAGCAAAAAACATATTTTTGACACAGTCTAGCCTTGAAGAAGAATCTATGAATATTAATTTAATCAAGTTTTTTTTTTAAATTTATTTATTTTACAAGCTACATAATTGATGTACATAATAGGCTTTTTCTTACAGGGATCATGGATTGCTATGTTTCTAACAGTAATTCTTTCATTATTTGTGTTCTCACACATTTACAACTTGATACTCATTATATTTTACAATAAGCCAAGATACCACATTGACAGTCGAATGGGACTTTCCAATTCTGCGTAAGTATAAGGTTCTTTTTGAATAAGTCTAATCTTTGTAAAAGAGAATATGTTGAAACAATTATAATTAAATATTTGTTATTTTTGTAGAGTTTTTAATAATTATTGTTTAAGTGTGGGGTACTTGTCCAATTAACTTTTATGCATTGAGTTAATATTTGAAAATGTTCAGAAGTCTCTAAAAGTACTTATTTTTCTAATTCCACTGCTTAAATTTTTTTTTATAAATTTGTCGAATGGTTTATAGAAGGTTTACAGTTCTCTGTAAATGTTCTGAATTATTAAAAATGGATGGAATTATGGGATGAAACCTATTTAATATAGAATTTGAAAGATATAAAAAGCTTGGTTACCAATAGTAATAGTTCTCAAAGGAATAAAACACATATTTTTAAATCTTGATATGATGCTAATGATAATGATGCTAATAAAATCAAGAATACATTAGACAGTCACTTTTTTTTTTGCCCTGGAGAGGCTTTTGGCTGAAAAACTCACAATACTGGAAGGCCATGGGTGAAAATGTTCTGTCAGTTTTTAATTTATTTCATTCTTAAATTTCGATATATCTTATGACTCTCATGAACCAGTAGTCTATGATATCAAACTACTGAAGTAGCCAAGTCTGCTTATTATTATATTCAATGTACATAGAAGGCAATTGTTTGTTTTAAATAATCAGTATGTTTTTGTTGTTGTGTCCAATTATCAATGAAACTATAATAACATTAACATTTTCCTAATAGAAAAAAAATGTAAATTAATAAATATAAATTTCCAAGTAAAAATCAAATTACAATAGTTTGATTAATTTATTAATTTTCCATGCAATAAAAAAATAAAGACAAGGAGTTTTGAGAAGATCTTTTATTTGAAGAAACCCTTGAATTTCATTTTTTACACAAAATATGATCATTATATTCCATTTTATTGTTACAATCCTTTGTCTGAGGAGGAAATTATATGAACATAAAAGATGGTGGGAAAGTATGATCAGAACATAGTTGAAACAAGACGAAATTCCAAACTAAGATTTGTAGTATGTTTTTAGAGGTTTTATTTTTGCATAAGAAACATTATTGATAAATATTGTTTAAAAAATGATTATATAATTCATTATATAAAAATAAATAATAGAGAATAAATAGAGAATCTTTAATAAGGAATCTGTAAATATGCATAATTGGTTATAAAGTGTGTTGGTTCTACTTATATAAAGAGGTTCTCAAATGAATTCTCTTATGGAAGAATACCAATTAGAACTTTCACATAAAAATGAGAAAAATTTATTCAAATTGAAACAAACAAAAATCAAATCATCTGAAGTTGCTTAAAGAGTTAATTGAATCTAATTCCCAGCCATATTTAAAATTAAAATTTGACAGTATGTTATGTGCATAATGTATAAATACTCTTATTTATAATATCAAGCAAACTTTATATAAGAAATAATGTCCATCATGAGAAGCTTCCTAAACTTCCTAAAGCAGGCTTTTCATTTTTCGTTAAAATGGATGTAAATGAGAGTAAATAATGAGTTGTATATTATAAGCTGGAGGGAACGATGAAGATAAAAAGAAAAACCAATAAACATGGCTCTATACTGGCCGAGAAGTGAGAGTGTGGGAAAAAACAGACATTGTAGATATATTCATGTTTTCCTTAATAAACATTTTTAGTAAAAATTTTGGTAAATCATAATTTTTAGAAAATTGAATTTTTCACATGTTATATTTTACAAACTTTTCCATAACTCTAGAAGAAACAAAGTACATTTGTTTATATTTAGAAACAATAAATATAAAAAATTTGGTCTTCTTCTGAACCCCCCTCCCTTATCTGATTTAATACAAAAATGGGTTCTTTAAACAGTTTCTAATAAAAAGCCTAGATACCGAATTCGTTTTCTATATTTTGAAATATCAGGGCCCACCAAAAATATGAAATAATATTTTTAAATAACTCCCTTAATATGTATTTTCTTTTTTAATTGTTATTAAACTACATATTATGTCTATTATATTCTGTAAATTTTTTTGGTAATGTAAAAAATAACAATGATATCAAGATTTTAAATTTTGGTCTCCTTCTAAACTCCCAAGGTATGGCAATATGACATGGATTGATATGACAATATTTATAGGGATTGAGTTCCTGAGACTAGAGAATTTTATGAGGAAGGAGCGACTAAATGCGTAGAATAAGTAAGGAGGGGGGCAAAGATTGTAGTTTTGAAAAGGGGTGGAATGTTAAAGTTAAAAGAACCTAGAGGTAGGAAGGATAATGGGAAAATATGACTTGATACATGAGAGAACCAAGAAAATATGAGTTTGACCATTCTGACTCAGAGTACAGTTCTGTGATGTAGGCGTCCCCTGGAGAACCAAAGGCAAATATCATGAAAGAGTTTAACAAAAGCTTAAGCCTATCCTTTAGTTCTCGGCGAGGCCCTCATAAACTGCACAACCACTGCCAAACTGAGTAAGGACACAAGGAGACTATGTATTTTACGAGGCAGAACTAGAGAGGCAGAATTGATGGGGAGTGGAGAAACAGTGATAGGAAATCAGTGAAATATGAGCTAGCCAAGAAAGGATTGATCTAGAATAATACTGAAATTTTTGAGTGAGGAATGAAAGGAAATATGGAGCTGATTAATTGTGAAGGAATGAATAAGCGGAATTGATTGAAGCAAATATCTAGACACAAAAACATTAACCTGAATAGATACCTCATAATCTTCAGGGTAATCAGTACATCTGGAACGCTTCCTGGTAGCCTCTGGCCTTCCAATGATATCTTGCACCAGGGTGAATGGAGGTTCAAAGAAAATGAAAGTTGGAAGGGGATAGTTATTTTTTGCCGTGAGGTGTTGCCATCTGTAGGAAAAGATGTGAACCTCCTGCCCAAGTTTGCTGGGGCTATATCGGTATACATAAGAGGTTTTAGATACCTTGTACTCCGCTTAATCCTAGGCAAGTTAATAGAAGGAGATAACAGACTAATCAGGTATACTTGCCTACCTCTACTTTTTAACTGCGGCTCTCACTAGGGGAAAATTTAAACTCAAAATAAACAAATAACAAATAAATACTTGGGTCCTGAACACATGGTATCCTAATTTAAATAGAAAACACAAAATCACTAAACTTGAAAGGATTCAGGGGTTGATAGCGATTAAAATCGCTTAAGGGTTCAGGACTCTGATGAAGCTACCTTTGTTTTTGCTAAAATCGTTCCCATAAGTATATTAGCCAATAGTTATCTAAGCAAATTTTGATTGTTAACCTTGAAACTTTACATTACAAATTTCAAAGCAGACAAGATAAAACATATTCCAAATCAGTTAACTTTGCTACACCCAGCCCTTTAACCGGAAATTATCCTAAATTATACAGATAATACATTTTTCACAATTACACAGATGGAAGAAAGTTTGGCAAATTTGTTGGATGTGGCGGTCTTATTTTTGAAAAACTAATTCTCAAAAATGTATTGAAATTTAAATTAGGACTAAATTGCTTAAACCACCAGGCTGAACAATTTTTCATCCTGAAATCACTAACCAATAAAAAAACGTGATTGTCATAATTATTAAACATGACTACAAACAATCAATAGGAAGCAATCGGATTAATTTTTCTTGGATAAAAAGGCATTCAGGAATACATAAGAATGATAACTGACAGAGAGAATAATAAGTCTGCATCTAGAGATCCTCCTCTGACTGTATGTTATGTACATGTTTCAAAACAACACCTAAAACGTCTATTACATAAACAGTCACTAATACAATGGCAATTGAGAAGGAACAGTACACACAAATCTAGATAGACACTTATACTAGATACTTATACATTTATACCTGTCATACAAACATACTATATAAAACAAAACACATGGACAGAGTTCTAACTGACTCAAGCCAATACGGGACATGGTACAGTCAACAGTTATTGCTATGGATTTAAAATTAATGACTCTCCATACTGTCCTTGTGACAGACACATGTACAGACATACCAGCTTTACACTACTTACTGACCACTGAACAGTACTAACTGTTGAAACAAGTCATTACTAAATTATGGAAAATATAAATGGCCGGTAGTAGCAAATTTATTGATAGACAAACTACTGAGAGAATCAAAAGTTCCTTAAGACTCTCTTGATCAAATAAAAAATATAAATGAGAGACGCTGTTAACAAAATCTTTACTTTGGGTTTACAATACACATAATTGGAAATTAAATTTCTTATATTTATATAAATATTCTTCCATTCAATGTATGGAATGACTCTTAATGTGTTTTAATAACACTTTTACAAATCCAATAGCTTACTGAGCATTGTCAAATCTTTTTTGTAAATTTTTTAGGCCTAGAAGAAAAAAATAAACTTCCCAAAAGATCAGCATATATTGTTTTTTCATTGTAACTGAATTACACATTATCTGTATAAATAAATTATATATTTTTTCAACTGTTTTATTTTATTTTGTAATATTTTTTATCTATAATTTAGTTTTAGACTATGTTTGTTAGTTGACCTATTCTGGAGTCGAACCTGATTATTTATTTGTGAAGTCATAACAATATTCTTTATATTATAAACTTACTGAACAGTGGTTACATTTATTTTTTTATTAAAAATGGATCCTCATAATTTTCATGTGTAAATTAAGAGTAATTTTTTCATACAGTGTGATGAAGGGTGCTGCCTGTGGCACATGGGTGGGTGACCTGGTCACTTGGCTCTGTGTAACAGATGTGATGCTACAAGACTCTCTTTACCCCAACTGGGCCCCTAGGTTGAGGGCTGCCTATATTTCCACCAACATCCCTAGAGTACTTCTTTTTTGGATACTGTCTGCTGTTGTTACCGTCCTTGTTGTTACCCTCATTGTGTCTGACCTCATCTCTTGGGATACCCTCAATAGAGATTTTGTTGCCAGCACTGGTAAGCTTATTGCTTCATTATTATATATATATATATTTTTTAAATTGAAAACACTCTGAGAAAATAAAATGTCATTTTAAAAATTAGATTTCAAAGTTATTTGGTGGTTATCCACAGAAATATTTTCAACAAATCTGTTTTATTGTGATTCCTTTTTGTTTGGTATTGTACTTTATATAAAACTAGAAAATGCCTTGACTGATTATGAAAATCATTATTTTAAATTAATGTTTAGTCTGGTGTGAAGATTTTTGCATTCTTATGACATAACAAATTTCTGAGAAAAAATTATGAATTTATGAGTAGAATTTTATTCTTAAGGATTTAATTAGTTTTCTAATTTCACTCACATGTACCCAATTGGTACATAGATTGAAGACCTAACTCATATGGAATTAGATACTTTTCATACTTTAGATATTCAATTTAACACTCCATATCCTAGTAAATCATTAATTTTAGTTTTAGCTAATTTTAAAATAAAATAAAAAAGTTTTTCTATAGTCTTAAAACAAATATGTATGAGATTTAATACTTATTAAGTTCTTAGTGCCTCCCTGATGACTGAAAATGACCTCGCAATCTCTTGGGCCTTGACACAATTTATTGGGAGTGGGTGTAATGGGCCCCTTCTCCCTGTAATGTTACATTTAATTGTTTTTTTGTACATATGTATGTATATTATATTAAACCATCAAATTACAAGATGTTTATTAGCAGAAGTTAATAAATAAAGATTTATATATATAT
>KZ807376.1:433247-448797 GCA_000696205.2 Oncopeltus fasciatus | reverse complement strand
ATTTTTTTTTTTCCAAATTTAATTAAAATAGTATATAGAAGAAGAAAATATAGACTAAATCCCATTCATTGTCTAGTTAGAAAATGAAAAAATTAATAACCATGAGAATATGTTTTGTATGTCTATATGTGGGTATCAAATATTGTTAATTATTTAGAAGTTTACACATAATTTCTTGACCAGTCTCATAAGTAGAATTATTATAAAGGTATGCATTATAGGATTCTTATTTTTAATAGGAAGTTTTGCACATAATTAAAGTTTATTGACTGGACAAGATGAGATGAAATGAAACTGCTGGTTTTCCATGGTGAAGTTATTTTTTATTTTACATCTTTTATAAAGGAAATATTGTTTTGATCCAGGAAACCTAGTTTAAAGAAAGTAGTAAGAAACCTAGTCTTAAACTTAATATAGTCTATAAACTAAGTATAGTTTATATTTAAATTTTAAAATACACCAATCTATAAACTATTTAACTGCCCAACTCCTGAATTAGATGCTTTCCTAAATTTTATTAGGAAAAAAACAAATTTCATATTTAAGCAAGCTATCCCATGTGATAACCCCGCAAAACTTTCATAATTTTTCATGATCTCATTATAATTTCCTCTTCATTTAAAATACTCTCTTTATAAGTGAAACTAAAATCCTTTTTAGAAAGTTATTTTAAAGCCATTTAAATAATTTCACTGCATTAAATTATCAAATTAAAACCTCTGTTTTATTTTAAATATTTCTTTCAGCAAAAGTAGTAGGAAAGTAATAAAATTACTGCAGAGAGAGACCACTCTGCAAGTCTCCATTTGATGTATCATAATTTGAATACTTGCCTGTAGGTGATAAGTAAAAAGAGAATTTATAAACTACAGTGATAATAAATAAATACAAGTTCAATAATCTGGTATTGAAATAAAATGTGTTTCTCTGCACAATATACTTTTTATTAAGTATTGCATAGCGCTTTTGGGACCCATAATCCACATTATTGCTAAGTGCACTGAGAAAAACTTTTGTTCTGTCCACCTCGAAGGTTGGTGGCTTACTCAAATTTCTAACCTTTTAGCTAATTACTGGGTAGTAGGTTTGTGAGAGACCAGTCTACTTCTCTTTTTTACATTCCATTAATAGTCTTTTAACATTATCTTTTGACAAACCACTCTCCGTGGTAAGTTCTCATCAATGCCCATTAATGATCGCTCAGAGCCCCTATTACTTTCTAATATATTCCCACTGCTAAATTTTTCAAACCAATGCCGCACAATGCTCTGTTCAAGGACACCTTCCCCTTCACATTTAATAATTTCATGATTTGCTTCAGTGGCTGTGAAATTTATTTTCCAGTTATGTCCTAAAATTACAAGAATTTCTAGTTTTTAATGTAATAACAAAGCTAGAGCTTTGTGAAGAAGTCAAATGGGATTTAACATTAATTTAGAGAATGTTCTACAGGAGTTATCAAGTATTGGTAAGTGATAAATAAAATTGAAACATTTACTGTCCTTTGAATTTGATAGAGGACTTTTTTTATTAATCCTCAGTGTACAAGCATAATTCAATACTAAAAATGATTGGTTACAAACTATTCAAAACCCATTATTTTCCTCCAAATTTTGTTTAATTTCAAAAATAGAGCAAAGATTTTAAATATTTTGATATTTCTCACTTTGATAGACAGACAGATCTTTATTCCAGTAATCCTACAAATGAAATTATACACATTAAAAAAAACAAGAAATACAACTATTCTACATGACATTGATTAAAAATTAATTAGTTATTTAGCTAGTTTTAACTGTTTGAATTATAAATATATACACAAAAATAAAATAATATCTGTAAAATAAAGTCTAAATAATAAAAAATTTCCACAAATTTTAACATATCAAGTTCTTGAAACAAATATTTAAAAGTGACCAAACTATAAATGTAATTCTCTTTGTTACCTTCCTTTTAATTTTACAAGAACATTTTTGTATCAATTTAATAACTTTAAATTAAAACCTTGGGAAACAATAATAACAATAATAATCCTCTAAATAATAAAAATCTAAAAAAATAAAATAACTTAGATAGATGTATAAACCTGTTCACATACACTTTTTACCTATTTATCACATATATTTTACACCTATTCATCACATATACTTTTTACTATATAAAAAAAGTTAAAACAAAAAGCTATTATGTATAAATAAAAATAAGTTCATTCCATAAAACTTATGAGCATTAGATTTGATTACTTTTTCAATTGCCATATTTCTTTCCATTTATGGATCACTGGTTTCTTTTTATATGGATTTTAATTTTCTTTTAAAATTTGATGGTCTTCTTATTTTATCTCGGATAAAAGATAATTGTACTGAGATTCTCCTATGAACTATACTTTTTTCATAAATGGTTGTTCCAGTGGCACTGAATTGGTATGTGCGTTGTAGCCTTGCTACACTTTTAGTTTGTTTTTCAGTGGAAGACTAGGAACTAGTAGAGAAAATCATATTTCAAGGATATTTTCTCATGCTTGCATGAATTTTTATGCTACCCTGAAACTGATTAGAATGATAGGTATCAGGTTCCTTTGTGGTACTTTTACTTTAAAGTGTATGTCGATTCTTCCCACCACTTCAGATGAAAACATGCAATAGAAGATATGAAAATTAGTTTCCTGGGTCTGAAAATAATGAATGCTGTTGATAGTACTTCTGAATGTTTTACTCCATAGTAGTTTTCAAGTAAACTAAATTGTTATTAGAATTTTTTTTTTTTTTAGTTTGACCTACTGTCACTATATGTAACTGAAAATTGGTGAAGCTCCTAATTATTTAGTTAAAAAATATTAATAACTATTATAATTATAAATTTGGTAGTTTAATTGTAAAATCATTCAAAGTGAGACTAAATTGGCTAGGCTCTTAATATTGAAAAATACATGAGTTAGGATGTTTTCTTATTTTGTGGTTTTCAGCTTGCTAAAAATTTCAACTGAAATTAGAGGATTATTGCTTAAAAGTTGGTTAAGTAAAAAAAAATTATGCTTGCTCTATTTTTCTGACATTTTCTTAATTGAAATATGCCATTAAAGAATAGGTTATCATAATTTCTGATCTACAACATAATTTTTAAATCTATTTTAGAACAGAGCTTTTAATTTTACCTTAAAAAAATAATATTAATTCCTTATTAAAATTATTTTCTTGTTTAAAAAGAATAATTTGAATGAGGTATAAAATTAGTTTACTTTTAATTAGGTATTTTTCTCTTTTTTAAATTTTTTCTTGTCAAAGAATAATCTATGACATTTTTCCCTTAAAACATGGAAGGAATGTATGTTATTCGGCAAATGCAGTTTTCGATAAAATCAATTTAAATAACCACCGGGTGCTATGGATGATTTCTGTTTTTTATAGAATTCCTTTTGAAGTCCATATCTTTCACTATCTTTTGGCCTGTATATTCTCTTTCTGCTTTTCTATCTGCAACATAAAAATGCATTTTTTCTTAAAATGTAAGTCGAGCTAAGCAGGAAATTATTAAAACTGATTTAAGAAATACCCAGTTAACTGTGGCACATGGAATAAAAAATATTTGGTAAATGTTTGGTAAAAAATAGATACTATAAAAATTTTTATCTTGGCAAAATTATTTATTTTATGACATTTTAAATTAAGTATGTTCTATTTTATAGCTCAACAAACTTGTTTATTTATTCAACCAATGTGAAAATAGCTGTTGTACTTTCTGATGATAAGGTTTCCATGATCTATTTTGTTATTAATACTAATTAACAATTAGTGAACAATAAGTAGGAGGAAAAATTGAATTCAATTTCAAAAAGAGAATGAAAGAAAAATTTAATTTGAAAAAAAGCTGGCCAGGAGGAGAGAGGAATGGGGATGCTCAACCATTCTTTTTGCATTGTGATATGCCTTCTCCATTTACATCTGTTGTCCATATTTTAACAGATTTCTAATGAGGAAACAAATATTCACATTGTCACCATGATGCAATTTTGAAATAATTTTTGAAAAGATTTGAAAATATAATTGTGATTTGGCTAGGTCTCCTTATTTTTAAATTTTGGAAAGCAAATTTGGTATTCAGGCTCTATAATATACTGTTGAATGAATTCATTTTGACTGAATCGGACTAGTGGGAGTGGAAGTTTAGAGGAAGACTGGCATATCCAAGAAAGGTATAAAAACAAAAAAAAGTCCAAAACCAAGATATAAAGTTCAACTAAACTCAGCTTCATCTGAACAAAAGTTTTGATTCAAATGTTACATTTGTACAAAATTGGCCATAAAGCAAGGCCCTCATAAAATACAAGTTCATCCATCTCTGAAGTTAATTTCAGCTTTCAAGGGAATATTCCAACAGAAAACTTATTTTCCAGAAGTAATTAAGATGGTTAGACAGTTGTTCTTTCCATATGTGTCATCTGAAAAACTACTTCAAAAGTTTATAGTTTGATGTAGAAGTGTCAATAAATGTAGAAGGAGAGTAACTATAGCAAATAAGTCATCTAGAGGGATAAAAAGAATCGGAAAAGTCCTCATGCTAACAAAGAATAAGAGCTTTATATAATAATTTGTGCATTCCTGAGTAAATATTGTTTCTGAGATGTTATCAAGCTTTTTTCAAGAATAAGAAGGCTTTCATAACTATTGATAAAGGATCTGTCATACTCAATGCTGATCAAGTAGATGGACTATTTTGCATTTGGCAGAAAGATAGTGAGGTAGTTCGTATATCAGAAGAAATGTTTCGCTCACCTCAATTTTCAACACTTAAGAATAATTATTTCATCTAAACTTGTTTAAGGGGCACGTGCTAATCCTAATGAGACAGACCAGTCTTGTGAATCATGTGTAAAAGGAAAATTTACTAGACAACCATTCCCAAATTTTTTGAAAGAGCAGCTTAATTGTTGGAAAACCATTCATTTCAGATACTTTTGTTTCAATAAGAACAAAATCTTCCGTTCATCCTAAATATTTCATCAACTTCACTGATAATTTGTACTGGTGGACTAAAGTAAAGTTCCTTAAAAGAAAAGGTGGTGCACTAGAAGCATTCAAGAACTTCAAGTAAACGGCCAAAAATTATACTTGGAGAAGGATAAAAATTTTCAGACTGACAATGGGGGTGGTTTTGAAAACAAAGAATTTAATGAATTTTTAACGAAGTGCATAATTGTCAGAAGGCATAGCTATATGCTTGTGGCTACTTGTAATTGTATGCTTGTGACTACTTGTAGTTATATGTCTGTGGTTTTTAATTTTAGAATCAAATTTACCATAAATATTTTTGGCTGAAGCAGTTATTACTTCTTACATTAGGAGCAGGTGTCCATCTGATAGTATTTATCAAGACATAACCAATACAAAATGGAAGTGGAGAAATCCAAATGTTTCATATCTATATATATATCAATTTGGAAATAAAGCTTACTTCATAACATCAGAGAAATCAAAATATGCTCCGAGGTTGAAAGAAAGTATATTCATTGGTTATTCAGATTTTTTTTTTAGGAGATGAAGTGTGAATTTTTGAGGACAGAAAATTCATTGTTTATTTTCTAGAGACGTTAAGTTCATAAGCACATTCTTTACAGGAATCATAGAAGCTCTTCTAAAGAACAGTAAACAGTCGATTATGTAAACACATTAATCTTAGTTTCGAGAATAAGCTCAGTGCTTCATAGATTTTAGTGATAACAGGAAGGTAAGATAAAACAACTTGCGATGAACAACCCGATTAAACTACTTATCCTGATATGGAGACTTCTGAAGAAGATATGCCACCTAAAAAGTCAGAAAGAATAGACAAAGAAGTTCTGCATGAAGCTGTGCTATTTGTAAAATAAAATATTCATAAACCTGTAAGTTGGACTGAAATGCAGAGGCTACCAAACTAGAATACACATAAACTAGAATGCAGTCAAAAGAATAATTAACTATCTCAAAACCACAAAGGATATGAAACTTTATCTAGGTACCGGGAACAATATGAAGTTAGTTTGTTATGTGGACACTGATTGTGGGGGAAGAGGGATACAAGGAATAGGAAGTCAATCAGGAGATAATCACTATATCACTCATTAATTTTGCATTCAAATTATTTCACTACAACTTTAAACTATTTTTCAACCGATTCTATAATATATCAATATTTATGAATAATAATCATGATTGCAGAATGTGAAAATAGATTGATAAAGAAACTATTGCATCCTATCATATCCTACTGGATAAGTTAGGTTCTATTGCAATAGGATTTAACTTATCCAACATTTCTGATTTATGTTACAACTTAAAAGCTGCAAGAGTTTACATTAGATGTCTGTCTAATGTAACTTTTAAAATAAAAATGATATTAACTTAATTTTACTAATGTTAGATAAATCCAAAAATAAAATTAATACATTTACAATTTTATTTTATGTCAATTTCAGAAAATAAATTATTTATAAATAACTCNATATATATATATTATTTTAGATATTTTAAAAGGCTTTCATATTAACAACTCTCGTTAAAACATAGAGAAATATACTGTTTGAGTGAATAACTATTCATTCTTATTCAATTACAAAATTTGCTATTCTAGCAACAAATAAAAAATTATGAGAGTACCTCGCTTTAACTATCTTACACCTAGAAAAATGGACTGACTCCTTCTTGATATACATGTTTTCAATAAGAATGACAAATAATAATAACAAAAAAATTAAAATTTATTGTAATTGATATGAATGTCTGCCTGATCTTAACTATTTGCAGTCGCCGTAATCCTAGTCGAATCTACTTGCTATCCCATTTTCAAAAATACAGATTGCAAAATGGGAAATTATATATTTAATTATATGATAAGAAATCTACGTTGCATTATCTATAAGAGACGTAATGATATATCCCGACTTTTATTGTTATTTTCAGGTTATGCTGATCTTATTAGCTAGTATCTTTGCAGCAAATGCACGCTCCTATTACTTGTTATTCTTCTTTTTTACCCATGTATTTTGCATTAATAGCTACTGGCAAACTAATTATTTCCTTTGTGAAGGTATTTAACAAGATAATATGAAAAAAAAATTAATGAAGAAGTAAATTAACGTATAAAAAAGTTGAAAATTTATCAAGCTATCAGCATATGAATATCATATATTAGTTTTAAAACATGGAATGATTTGTCGTAAATGGTTATCTACCTAAGAGCTTAAAATTATAATTATTTCATTTTTTCAATATTAATTTTTCTGTTAAATAACATTAGTATTTGTTCACCACAAGTAAATGCTTTATACCGATATGTTGTATACGGTACATGTTATTATTATTTATCATTCTTATTGAAAATATGTATATCAAGAAGGGGCAGTCCCTTTTTCTAGATGCAAGATAGTAAAAGCGAGGTACTCTCATAATTTTTTTTTTTTTGCTAGAATAGCAAATTTTGTAATCGAATAAGAATAGTTATCCACTCAATCAGTATATTTTTCTATGTTTTAACCTAGGTTTTTAATATATTATTTTTGAAATATGTATTTTATTTATTTATTGTTGTATATTACATTTTCCTCCCTCATAAATATTAATAAAATATTTATTTCAAGTTGATTGACTAGTTGAAAGTGAGGTTGGCTGGATTGTTTTCCTTATCGGGCGCAGGGTTCGTTGTTCTCCGTGACGAGAGATGGCTGGCGAAACCCGCGCTAGGTCTGGCCAATGCACCGGCTGACGATGCACTGCCAGGGCCCCGGGGCTCGCCATATTGCCTCTAATAACGGTTTGGCCCCGATACTCCTTGACGGCGGTGCATTGTCTCCCAACAAGTCGCTTAACCTCTTTTATCAATCGGCCGCCTTTGTCCCACTTGAAGCAGATCCCAGGAGGGCGTCCGATTCATGGGAACACGGCAAATCAGGAAAGTGAAGAGATCGCTGTAGGAAACATGAGGAGAGGGTCCTGCAAGATACGTTTGGTAGATTCACAACATGCCGGCGACAATCCTACCGTAATCTTCTTATATTATACGAAGAGAATTCACTATCAGAAATGGTGTTGTGTTATTTTTTTATCCTTGACACACGCGCTGCTTAAAAATTATTATATAATTACTGAAATATATGACATTTCTTAATAAGCTTCGTTGTAATTGTACATTACGTGAGAAATGTTATCCGTTCCCATTATTACAATAATAATTTTTATTATAAATTCTAAATAAAAATGTAAGAAATATAAAGTGTTCAACTTCGTTCGGTAAGAAGATATTTAATTAAAGCTGAGCGCTTTCGAGACTCAATGTCTCGTCCTCAGAGGCCAAAATCTCTCAGACGAGAGGCTTAAATGAACTTATGAGTACAAGTAAAGAGTCCATTACTAGACTTTCGTCTGAAAGATTCTTGGCCTCTGTAGATAAGACATCGAGTTTCGAAAGCACTCAGTTTTAATTAAATAACATTTTTACCGAGCGAAATTTAATAATTTTTATTCCTAATAAGTGTACAGCTTCGTCCCAGTTCATTAAGAAATAAAATAAAAGTTTTAAACAATTAATGAGAGAGAATAGAATAAAAATATCTATCAGTCCCAGCCAGGAATCGAACCTGGATCTCCTCCTATCCGGGCCGGTGCATTTACCAGTTATGCTACCAGTCCTAGTTGCAGGCCCAGATAGCAGGAGATCCAGGTTCGATTCCAGGCTGGTATAGATGGATTTTTTTAATCTATTCCCTCTCATTAATTGTTTAAACTTTACGTGGGATAAAAAACCACTAGAAAATAAATTATTTATAAATAACTCTAATGTGTTTATTTTTATATAATTTACTGTTCTCATTAGATGTTAGTTAATCTTTACTGTTAATTAAATTTTACAGTTTATGCCATAACAGTATTAAGTGATTTAGAGTGATTTTCTTTGTTGAGACTTATTAAATTGTTAGTGAAATAATAAGAATGCAAAATTAATGAGTGATATAGTAATAATCTCACAAAGCATAAGAAAAATCACATTGAATGAGATTTAAAGTGTTTTCTTTTAACTATTACTTGATATTAATTTATTTAAATAAATTTTTCAGTTATAATAGCTTCACACAATTTAGAAATGATTCATGAATTTACCTCGCTTTAAATTAGTTGCTAAGGTCCTGGGTTAATGCTTGTCCTTCCCCTGAGCTTCAATATTATGCCTCAGAACTTCAAGCTTTTTTTTCTTTTTTATCCTCAAGTTCAACAGGTTTTCTTCTTTCCTGAGATTAAACATTTATGTATACTTTCGGCATGGTTCGTTTTGAATGCAGTCTTTATTTCGGAACATAAAATCATATTTTTCGATTAGGTGACTATTTATTATTTTACCAGGGCCACTTCTGTCATTAAAACCCCGGCAACATTCTGGTATTATATTGTAATTATTATCCAAGTTTTTATTGTCTACTCCTGATTGTAATAATTTCTCAAGTATCTTTTCCTGAACAAAATTAAATGGTCCACAGATAGCTATAATTATGTTACTCCTACTATATCTATATCTATACTCTGGTGCACATTCCCAGCCAAAGCCTTCATATGCCTTTCCTGATTGCGCCAAGTAAAAGTTATATTGAATCCCTGATTTGGATTGTAAAATTTTGAGATCTTCCAATGTGTTACATTCGTCATTGCTATCTATAGAAACAGTCCAAGCAATTTTTTTACCATTGTTATTTGTGACAATTTCATTGCATGTGAGAGCATGATCAGTGCTCCAAACACTGAATGGTATGAGCCATTCCTCTGGAGGTATTGGGGATGTAGGTTCTGTGGTTGAAAAACTTGTCCCAGTGGTGTCTGTTATTTCCGTAACAGTAGTTGATGGTTCAGATGTTGGAGAAGGGTCAATATTGTTATTGGATGATTCGTGTTTTTCTAAATATTGGAGTAAAACAAATATCAGAATTATTGTTAAAAATAATGCTATTGCTATGATAATGGCAGCATAAGTTTTATTTTTTCTCTTAGTGGTTTCATAATAATTAACTGTGCTTCCTATAAATTTTGGACCAAAATGAAGGTCTTCTGAATCATGGATTGCTATTTTTCCAAACTTGTTTTTATTTACAAAAGGAATCGGTGAATTTTCTACTGCTGATGATGACATTTCAAGTGCCATAATCTGAAATATGAAAAATGTAAGCATTACAGTACTTCATTATTGTGCATATTTTAGTTAATTCATTAATAAAGTTCTATCACAATAAATTAATCTTGGTAGATGTTTTTTTTTTTNGTATTTAAAAAAAAGGTGATTAATTATTTTTTATTCAATTGATGATCTTTGAACTTCTCTCCCTGCGTAAAAATAATTTTTTTCTTTCATTTATTGGTCTTTGGTTTTTGTTGAATTTCAAAAGGAACTTTTACGGAATTTAGTATAGTATTTTACTTATAAATTTTTTCAAAAACTTTAATTATTGTCAGTTTGTATCTTAAATTATTTCTTGACAGCTTAGTCTTATCAAAAGTCACTTTACTTTTTCTGTTTCGGATATGAATCCTTACGTATCTCTGTTGTTCCGTATGGTTCCTCCGTCCCGACGTGGAGTGGAGGCAGAAGACAGGCCACGGGCGAAAGAGAAGCTGTCTCTCGGGTAACGTTATTCCTGATTGCTAATTATCGAGGAGCCGTCCCTTCCTCGATAGAGACAGCGGGAGGCGGGAGAGAGGAGAGAACGAGAAGAGATAAGGAGCAATAGGAGAGAGAGAGAGATTACAATGCAGTTCCTCGAAGTGGCCGTACTCTAATTATGAGGGAAACGCCGGCCACAATGGGAGCCACTTCCTAGTAGAGGAAGGGTCGGAGACCTCACTTCTGTCGTGCTTGAGAGTACACACACCCACACACTCCGGCCTGAGTGAGTCCCGTCATGGCTAGAACTCCAGCTCCCATCTGTTTACAAACAACTACTTTAATGTTGTCAAATACATTTTTTGAATCACTGCTTAATAATATTTACCAAAATAATAATTTACATTCATTGATTTTTCTTCTTCTTTCTCTACCTTCTCAGTGCCGTACCTTACAGACCGACTCCGAGGCGAATGTTATCTTTGAATATTGTGAATACTCCTGTGCGTGGGTATCCTAGGAAATGCTAGCCTTCCCCATTTAGTACTCCCTCGGGAAGAAGGCTGGCCAGGATTTACCCCCCAGTACTGGCTCCCCGAACCTAGAGGGCTGTTTGTAGTCCGAGAACAAGGAGGACCACCACGAGGGTGGTCTGTTCGATTCATGGATTTTATAATATCTAAACTTTATGATCTTATAATATCCCATTAAGACATGACAAAATTGAAATATATTTCATAGTTGAATAATAATTACTGTTATATACCACGCAACTTTTTTTTCTATCAATGTTAGGATGTTTTTCTGGAGTTATTTTTCTTGTAAAGGATTTGGATAAAATAGTTCTTACGATATTTCACATATTGCAAGGCGTTTCACAAAAGTTACTTATTTTGTTTTATATCCTTACAAACCCATTTGCGGGAATGTAGAAATGTAATACAGTTTAATATGTGTGTCTCAAAAGTATTTGTGAAAGCATAAGTTGAATTTATGATGTACAGTACTGTTATATGTGCATGTATATTAGATTTATACAGTTGCTTAATTAAGTCTAAATTGTTTTAATAAACTACTTAAAGAGATCTCATTTATAGTAGGACTTTCGACAACGCAAAAAATAGTAAATATTTATATATATTATGAAAAATAAAGTATATCTGTTTGTATTAGAGGTTGAGCATTAATTAATAACTATTAATCATTATGAATTTAGTTAAAAATTAAAATACAATTATTGTTTAATCCACCTACATAAACATTAAAGAAATTACTATATTATCTTGTGCAGTACTACTTTTTTTATTGAGTAACTTTGTCTACCTTACTCTAAGATGATTTTAGTTGGGGTTCGGTCAGGGTAGATCCAAAAAACACAAATTTAAAAAATGTTTTTTTTTCTTGTCAATAAGCTGTTTTTTTTTTGCATCTTTTTTTCAAATTGGTTCTTTTTCAAATTGTTTTTATAAAATTTAAATTTTCTTACCTAGCTTTCTACATTCATACTCTTGATATCACATTATATTATTGCAATTCTCTATTATACTAATTTCAATTATTATTGTATTCTCATGACATTGTATTTCTACAGCCCTGAAGATGGCTTACAATGTAAGCCGAAACGTTGGCAGATAATCCTTTATTAAAAAATACATTTTTTAAATTTGTGTTTTTTGGATCTACCCTGACCGAACTCCAACTAAAATCATCTTAGAATAATATCTACGGTCAACAAACTCTCCTTTTGTCTACTTTATTTGCGTCTCTACGCTTGTGATAATTTTTTGTAGGATTACTTTCACGAAGAGTTAAGCTTGACCGGTCAGCTACAATCGTGAATTGCTTCACACTGCTCGGTCACATATCCTTTGGTACGGCAAAGTGAAGCCACTGCCCGACAAACTGACAATGCGGATAGGTATTAAGGAGTTGACCCGAGCTGTAAGCTAGTCCTGGCCGAGTCGGCTACTCGACCCGGACACAGGTAATAGACGGCTCTCCAACCCCTTTTGCGCCCTGGACTGTGAGGGGTCCATTGTACCCAATGGACAAATTAATCGCTGACAGTCTCTCGTTATCTGCATCGTTGCCGTTCCCAAACTCTCAAATCTTTGTATTCCGCTTTCTGACAAAGTTGTTTACACAAAGAATTGCGCTGATGTCATTTCCTACCATGCTAGCAAGTAGTAACGTTCAATAGTAAACTTCTTAGATGTTTTTAGTTGGGGTTCGGTCAAGGTAGATCCAAAAAACACAAATTTAATAAATGTATGTTTTAATAAAGGATTATCTGCCAACGTTTCGGCTTACAATGGTCAAAAAAACTCTCCTTTTGTTCAATAGTAAATTGTAATATAAATAAAAGAATAATCATTTCTGTTTAAAAGACAATATTTTCAACCTACTAATTGATTAAATTAATAACCAAAAAAAGGTATTTTTATTTCGATGTTTATGTGTTTTTCATTTTATTGTTATAGAAGTGTTCTATTAGTTCTATTTACAATCTGTATTTTTTGTCATAAATTATCAAGTCATTTACTGTGCCATTAACTATTATAAAAGTCGGGAAAACAATCACTAATTGTAGAATGAAAAATATTTATTTTTAGAGATAAAGGAAGAAATATTTTGTTTGCAAATTTTAATGTACAAAGTTTAAATTTAACAATTATGACAACAACAAAAAATGTAATAAACGTTGGATAATGTGTATTGAAATTTCAATTTCATGCTAACCAGATAAAAAAACACGAGTTATTATCCGTTTTTACATGAATTGGACATTTACTTCGGTTTAAAATGTTTTAAATTCAAAATTTCTTAAAATACATAAACAAAATAATTTTTTTTTTCATTTTATTTTATTTTATAACATGATAAGCTAAAGCTATTAAAATAATTTATTTAGGTAGTTAATATTTATTAATAATGTAATGGACAAATGAAAATCTCTAACGAATGTCGTCAATGACGTTGTTTGATCCCAACCTCTATCTTAAGTCTAGATACTTTAATAGTTTGAATAGATAAAATAGATCTACTCGATAAGCAAATTCGTTGTAGATATCTCGATGTGATACAGGAAAGGAAAGGTTCAACCACCCGCCCACCTAAAAAGACAAAAGGAAGAAGCAGTAGCCTGGGAAGAAGAAAATGGCGAGGGGCGCTGGCCTGCAGGTTAGTGGGGCCAACGTCCGCTCTTCGAGAGCAGTCTACTCGCATTCCTCTCTCTCTGGGGGCCTGCCTCCCCCGCCTGCTCCACTACCCTCGCTCTGCACCCACTTACTTTCCGAAGCTTTGGAAACTTCTCAGTCACATCTGAAGCTATGATTTTTATAAAATATCGATTTATCCCTATCGATATAACAATGATATTCATTGAAAAGAAAAATATACATTTATAAATTGTTGAGAATTTTATAGCCAGGTACTCCATCATGCATAATCATAATTATTATCCCATTTGATTGTATTGATGTATTTTCAGAATTATTGTTTAAATGTTCGAAACGTTTGTTTGCTAACAGTCACCAATATTTTTCTTTTTGTCATACATGCCAATGATATTTCCATTAGTTTTACCTTAATGTTTGTGTCATCCTTTGAATCAACCAATACTGAATCCAAAGGCTCATACTTCTTTGAGCTTCCAAAAAAAATAAAGAATATTAATAAATAGTTCTTACGGGCTTGACTAGTAAAGTTACTTTTGCTGAACTTTCGTACAGCGTGTGATGGCTTCTTCAGTGCTGAAAGTAAAATGTGAGTGACTCCAGATCCAGGGGTTTTTATACCATCCTTGGATCGGACCTTGATCTAAGCTGCCTTCACAGCTCTTATTTGTTTCTATCCGGGGGCCTGCGTGGAAAAAAAAAAATCCAAAGAGATAAGAAATGTATATATCTAATTTTACTAGAGATCTTCAAAACGAGTGCTGAAAACAAGCTTTAACTGTTGGTTTTGAAGTTTTTGTTCGCTAGATCACCAGTTTCTTTATTTTTGACGCTTTAGATGCAAATAAGGTTTCATTCACCATTTCTTTTCACTGTGAAGGCTTCCAGGAGTCAATGAACTTTAATAATTTGTAAATTCTCACTGAAAAAGTAACATAAATTAGCATTTTTAAAGATCGGTTGATGACTTGCAGCCATCTCGCTAAGCAAGTTCACTACACGCTTGAGAGGCGTATCGTGGGAAGAGCTCCAATCGCCACCGTGGAAACGACTCCTTGGAGGCCCATGACGTGGACACGAGCCGCCTAGATGAGGCGATACACCTCGATCAATAAGACACGCGAGCGCGACACTCCTCTTGTTCTCCGAGCCGGTGACGTCTCAATCATGGAGCCGCCACGTCAGCCTCAGCCGCTTACGTCTTCGGCTGAGGACTACATCTTTATCTCTCTGCCTTCCGCTAGAGGTAGACCCACTTGTAATGCTCAGCTATAGTACGGCAGGCAAGAATGGATGGATTTGTTCCAACGGCATATCCTTGACATGTTTCGGATTAGTTCCGACATTTTCATTCTAATTCACTGCACTAGCGCAGTCATTTTGCTGATTCCCAGAGCAAAATTGATATGACCTATACATTTCCATTCCAGAAGACATTATTGTTGAAATTATTTTCTTTCCCAGACCTAATACAAGACAGTTTATCAATAAAATTTGTTCGCTAATAAGACCCGTCTTATTAGATCCAAGAATAATATTATTACATTATCCTTCCGACGAATAATGCTTGAAGTATAAGGAAGTTTAAAAATTGATTTTAAGCCACTGTTTGTAACAATAATTATATAAAATGAAACACTCGCCGCTGCGATATATATCTATCTCACACTCCTCACTGAGAAAGGGCGAAAAGTCTCCCCGAAAATTTTAGTCATTGTAATAGTTTTTCTGTTTGTGTGCCTACTACTTTATATATA